>JASPKZ010001586.1:5180000-5367500 GCA_030220185.1 Diploptera punctata | reverse complement strand
GTCTTGTAGCGTATTACCAACTAAGATATGGCGAGCTCTAGGTGTGTGTGCATATATATATATATATATATATAGTATGGTAAGAAAAATAAATGCCTGGACGGGATTCGAACCCGGATCTCTGAGTCTGTACCTCAGTGTGATATCCATTACACCACCAGGCGAATCCAATTCAAACATTTATTTTTCTTATATATGTATTATATTCCCCATTATTACTAGATGTCGCGAGAACTCAGTCTTCAGTGCCATCTAGTAGCTGACTATAACAAGTAAGCAAATTAAAGAGAACATTTTCACTTTATATCAGTGACGCTTTATCGATGTTATAATTAAATATTTAACATTCCTATATATATATATATATATATATATAAACTTCGAAAAATCTGTATAGACAGCCGACAGAGAGAAATCGTAATCGCCATATCTAGAAGCAATATTGTTTTAAGTGAATCGTCAAATAATTAAGGAATGATATTTAAACCAGATTCCCCTAGCATTCTGAATTGTTTCTCTACCGTTTGCGTTATTGTAAATTTCCACCATGAACATTTGGCGTGAGGTATGAGTCTCGCCCTGAAAAAGGAAAGCTTATTCAGAAACATTCAAATAATATGGACTGGATTCGAATGGAAACCTTAGTGAATGCGGCATTAGATGTACCAGTTCCATAAGCCATGTCGCATTAACTATCCTTATTGACATTTGTTTGCATTGACATTGATAATAAACAGTACGCCTAACTCGGGCCTTTTTAGCCGTTCGTTTCTTCATTTTCTACGAATTTTACACATACACACACACAGAGAGTATATAATAAATAAATTATATATATATTGGTGCTTGGTTCCTTTTCCATAAACGATATATTTAGTTTAAAAACTAAGCAGGAAATGACGGTATGTCGGGGAAGAAAATTACCTAACAATTGTTTGATCCCCCCGTGGACTATCACCTCGTCGTGGTGGGGGCGCCGAGTACTCAATGAACCAGACGACCAAATCGGGGAAGTATAGCTTTGCTAACTTGCCGATTGGTTAGATGTGAGAGGAAACTAAGAATAGTCCGCAACGTGGGAGATGTCTGCCAGAAGGTTGTCTTCGACCAAGAAGTCTGCAACGGTCTACGAGGTGACGTGATACCAGGCGATCATCACAACGGCTCAAGGAGAGGAAGCAGCGACCCTCTCTAAAGGGGTTAACACTTGGAGGAGCATGGATAGATGCTCTGAGACAGCAGCCCTGTCATTATTCTTACCCTGCACAGCGCTCGTAACGCGGCCAGGGGACATTTATTATTACTGATTCATCTCAAAGCAAAGGCCGGACTGGATTTCAGGATACGACCCTTAATATATTTAATCTCTGTGAAAGAATAAAATATTATCAAAATGCTTATCTTCAGCACGTATTACGAATGAATGAACAACGCATACCAAGAAGAATGTATAATTACAAACCAAAAGGGAGAAGAATGTTGGGAAGACCATTGAAGAGATGGAATTCGACCTATAATGAGAGCGGAACAGGCCATTGGGCTTAATCCTTGTTGATGATGATGATGATGATGATTGATTGGACTCACCAAAGAGAAAGAAGAAGGGTCGACCAAACATTACATGTATACAAGAGATGTGGTTTACAATGGAGTAGAATGGATTAGAGGCAGGATACGGGGAAGATAATAAATGGACCAAAAATATTAAAGTTCTATAACTTTCAACACATGTAGATGTTTAGACATTATAATCCTGTTCAACAAATAATAATCTGTTTTATAAACTTTATATTAAGAAATTGCGCAGTTACGGACATGCGCTGTTTCAAGTCCTCAGGATGGAATCAATTTTTTTCTCATACATTTCGGCCAGTATAGTACAAGTGTATATCTTCTATAATGTTCTGCCCTAGGGCAGGATCTTCACTGTAGTCATAGCATTTTCATGCTATACTTTGCAGCGTTACTAGGGAATTACATGTGTGGTAGCTTCCCGTTGCTTTCCACACCGGGATGATGGCGAAGATGATAACGATGATGGCCAGATGATGTTCGGAGACCGTTTGGGCCCCAAAGCTTCCTGACATTTGACTTACAGGCGAGGAAAAAAATCCAGCAAAAAACTCATCCAGGAAGCTTATCCCGACTGGGAATCGAACCCGGGTCCGCTGCGTGACAAGGTAGCACGCTACCTCGAGACCACAACGGTGGATAAGTGTGTATATATCTTATATAAAGGGAAGAAAATAAACTGAAAGGAATCGAAAATATTACCCTAAGATGAATATTTGGTAGCGTGAAGTCAAAGAATGGACAACGGATAAAGCTTCACAATGAGAGAGTTTCATACTTCACCACTGTAATAATGGCAGAGTTATATATCCACAGCTTGGCAGCGAACAAAATGCAGCGCTAATGCATTCTTTCCTTGACTGTACACTTCTCACTACCCAAACCGCTGTTATTCCTTCTAGGTCTAACCACTGTAATAATGGCAGAGTTATATATCCACAGCTTGGCAGCGAACAAAATGCAGCGCTAATGCATTCTTTCCTTGACTGTACACTTCTCACTACCCAAACCGCTGTTATTCCTTCTAGGTCTAACCACTGTAATAATGGCAGAGTTATATATCCACTGTTCGACAGAGCGACTAAGTTATGCCAACCACAACACCTTAAACAAGAACAACACCATCTGTTCAATTGTTTCCAGAAAAATGGCTACACATCCAAGGAAATAAGACAAACCTTACATCCACGAAGACAGCACGTCAGAATGGATAACACACCCTCAACCAGCATAGCCTACTTACCATATGTACAAAGAGTCACAGATCGTATCGGAAAACTCCTACGAAAATACAACATAAAAACAGTTTACAGACCTACAAGAAAAATAGAAGACTGCCTTCGCTCAGCTAAGGATCCTCGGCCACCTCTCTCCACTTGCGGCGTATATCGACTTCCTTGTTCGTGTGGTAAATCATATATAGGGACCACGAAAAGAAGTATAGCCACCCGTTTATCAGAACATAAAAGAAACTGCAGACAAGGAGAAATGGATAAATCAGCTGTAGCAGAACATGCCATTATGAATGGACACCAGATTCTATTCGACGATACACAAGTTTTAGCCACAACTTCCTACTATTTCCCTAGATTATACCGAGAGGCTATAGAAATATACAAGCATAAGGGAAATATCAACAGAAAAGAGGAAGGTATCAAACTGGCTAAGGCCTGGTATCATACACTAGAAAATAAATGCATTAACACTAGGGACAACAAGGAGACGACCATTAGCCAATCAGCAAGAGCCACGCCCACTCACCCTGCACCCACCACTAATACAACGTCCACAACGTCCGCAGCGCTCACTCTAAGTAGATCTTCCGACCAGGAAACACGCCTAGAAGCACTCGCCACTGAAGATGCCCTCCGCAGTTGAGGGCGAAACGTCTGGTATCAACACCAACTATGGACCACGGCCACATAACCCGGAATCACTCAACATTATATATCCACAGCTTGGCAGCGAACAAAATGCAGCGCTAATGCATTCTTTCCTTGACTGTACATTTCTCATTACCCAAACCGCTGTTATTCCTTCTAGGTCTAACCAGCATCAATATGCATTAACTTGAATTGGAGCTGGCACCACCAACAAAACAAAGCTACGTAATGAGTAATGAAATGACCAATAACAACGATGGTGTAATTGAATGCATGTCAAGCTTTCAACTTAATCACGTATTCACGGGGAAATCCCAGCACAACGTGACTAGAAGGGAAGTATTACGTCATAGAATCATAGCGCATGCGCAGCACGACTCCATTTTGTTCGCTGTCAAACTTCACGAGGCTGAGAGATGTAGGCAGGTCATGTAGGATGGTAAGTAGAAATCAATTATGCATTTTTTATTGGGAAATTCATGGTGGGAGAAAGTCCCTAAAAGGTCTAGGCTAGATGGGAGGATAATATTCGCATGGATCTTATTAACTGGATTCAGTTGATTGATCAATGAAGAGCTTTAAAGAATGCGGTACTGAATCTATGGATTCTGTAACTTATAGAGTTAGATTGTTAAACAACTAAATGCAATCTATTTTGTTCCCATTTTCGTGCAATTAGTTGGAAGGAAAATTTATAAGTATTTTATAAAATAGTTCCTCCAAAGGATTGAAATATCCCGATCCGGAATGATGCCGGCCCCACAATTTGAATTTCAGGACTCAAACAGCTAGAGATTTCAATTTATGAATATATTTTCCCTTGGCATTGTGATGGCTTAACCCACTATGCCGCCGAATTACAAAATAAATTAAACATTAAAGTGGAAGCATTGTGCTCAAACGGCTCGTGACGTCATCAGATATAAGAATCGATAGTGGAGTGAAATATATGAGCGCAGTAGCCAATCACATGAAAGGAATCTTCCCCTGATTGCACAACTCAATCTTATACTTTGTATTGTGATATCGTATGACTGCTGGGGAAGTACCCCAGTACGGCACAACTTCAACATTACAACCCACGCTATTAAATAACTTCTCGCATATACCACGAAGTCCCGGCTTCGATTTCCGGCTACATGATAGAAATTATTCTTTCAGTATAATGTTTGGAATGGGATTCGCCTACCTTCTTAAGAACAACTGAGTAGTTAATTGAATTGAGTTAGTCAGGGTATTTTTATTTTATTTAACATTGTTCTTTAACGGCAATTTACAACAACAGTTCTGACCGTGAGGTAATATTGTTAGATCTCAAGTTGAGGGTCCGAATTTTATTTAAACAACAGGTAGGATTTTCTTAGGTAGATCTCGGGGAATAGTGTTTATCGTATTCGCCTCTGATTCCAAGGTTCGCCGATTTAAACTCTCCCTCAGTCGATAAATGTTTAATAATACTAATAATAATAATAATAATAATAATAATCTTCTTCACGGTTTAGGCTTATTTATTAGCCTCTTTCGGCTCCAAATTGCTGCTCTTTCCATCTTTTCTTTGGTCTTCCCAAACTTATTCTTCTTCGTGGTGAATAGCTGTATGCTGCATTTGGTATTCTATTCTCAGTCATCCTTGCCAAGTGTTCTTTCCAGTTTGTTCTGTATTTCTCTATTGTTATGTTTAATTCCTCTACTTTTAGTTGTTGTCTTATTTCTTTGTTATGTTTTTTGTCTGTTCTTTGATATCCTGCTATTGGTCTGAGGAATCTCATTTCAGCAGCTTGTATTCTGGCAGACTGTTGTGTTGTCACTGTTCATGTTTCGGATCCATAAGTAATAATAGGCACTGTCATTGTCTTGTATAATTTCATTATAGAGTCTTTCCTGGCTTTATTTTTTAAAGTTCTTTTTAGTGTTCCTGTTATATAATTAAACTTATTTAGTTTGTTTAATAATAATTAATTAATTTTATTATTACTATCGTTACTAGGAATTTCTCTATAGTAATTCTGCCCGAAGGCAGGTCTTTCACGGCAATCATAGCATTTTCATGCTATGCTTTGCAGCTTTACTAGGAAATTATAGGTGTGGTAGCTTCCCGTTGCTTTCCACACCTGTGAAGGATGATGATGATAATGATAAGGATGATGATAATGATAAGGATGATGATGATAATGATAAGGATGATGATGACGACCGGGTGATTTTCGGGGACCGTTGGGACCTAAGCTTCCTGACATTTGTCTTACAGCTGAGGAAAAACCCTGAAAAAACCTCACCCATAAGCCTGTCCCGACTGGGAATCGAACCCGGATCCGCTACGTAACAAGGAAGCACGCTACCTCGAGACCACAGACCACAGCGGTGGACTAATAATAATAATAATAAGTATTATTATTATTATTATTTTATTATTATTATCGTTACTAGGAATTTCTCTATAATAAAGTAGTTTTCCTGCAACCCATTGAAATTTAATCCTCCATATTCTCCTATTCTCTGCATCACTCTCTGTTAATCCTCTCGACACCATACTCTTATGCACTCCTTTGAACCCAAAGTTCTTTTAGTCACCCTTTCTTCTTTTGCTCTTCGTTTCAAAATTTAACATCATCTGAAGTATCCTGTCATCTAACAACCTCTTTACGTGGCCAAACCATTTCAGTCTCATTATTATTATTATTATTATTATATTATTATTATTATTATTATGCCCCATCCCGTAGACTTATGGTTTAATGTATTATGTCTTCGTGCAGAGCTATGGGACTTGCATTGGTTTCAGTCCCCATGTGCGAATAATTTTTTTATGGAATTTCGGCCAGTATGGGACCGATGCTTCGTGAGGAATATGGGTAACTACAATAAATAGCTGCTCTAGGTTGAGAAAACCATATATAACGGCCGGGGAGACCCAAATGCTGACTTCATGTCACCCCTATATTAGTTAGATGATCGTCCACTTTTATGATTAAAATATATGCTCAAGAAAACTACTTTAATTCCTGATAATATTTAAAAAAATTAACCTTAAATAACAAATTGATATAAATCTCAAATGTGGATATATATATATATATATATATATATATATATATATGACCAACAGCCGGGTAGCATGCCAAGGATATTCTAAACTTGTCGCGCCATGGAGTTATAATAATAATAATAATAATAATAATAATAATAATAATAATAATAATAATAATAATAATAATCTTATTTTACCTGGCAGAGTTTAGCCTTAAGACCTTGTCTACCTCACGACAAGGTTACATTAAATTTATAATACATAAATCACAATAAAAATAAAATATTATATATAATATTTATACAATATAATTACTATGTATATAAACACCAATTTACTGTAAATCGAAGGAATAGAAGAGAAAAAGGTAATAAAATAAGTTGAATGAAAATAAAATTACTAATGACATAGAAAAAATGTTATTCTTTGGCAGAAAACAAAAATTATCCAAAGACTAGATTGACACAATAGTCTCAGAGTACAGAAAAATCGGGATATGAGATCGTAGTGTATGTGAAATGGACCGCAATGACGAAATTGCAACCCGTCATTTTCATTAACTGCTGAAAGAAATGAACACTTCATTCAGGTTGGCGGCCTTTATTCCAGAATGGAGGAGAAAAAGAGGAAAACTAATTATAACATGGGAAAAGGGTATCAAGGAAGCTATAGAGAGCAGGCATTTAAAATAAGGACAATAGATGAACAGAGAAAATTGCTTTTAACAATTTCAAAAAAAGGATAATTGAATCTGTAAAGTATTTGGTTAATATATATTCTTCGATTTTAGATAATAATCATTTGTCTTTCCATTTTATTCTATCCAGTATAGGCTAGTCATCATCATCATCATCATCTGCATTCATGGATTAGGTCTGTTGACCCGTTCCGACTTCAGCCCATCTCTTTCTAGGTCAGCCCACATCTCGGGTGTATTTAGGTTTGTATTTTGTTATTTATTTTGGATATCTATCTTCATTCATTCTGTCTATCTGTTGCTTCCATTTTTGTCTATATGTATCTATTTTATCAGTTATTGCAAATATTTCGAGTTCCTGTCTTATTCTGTGTTATTGATTCTGTCTTCCTTAGTGCACCCTTTAACAGATCTCAAAAATTTCATTTCTGCCGCCGTTATCCTACTTAGATCTTGTTTTTATGTATCCAGGCTTCTGAACCATAGACAGTACCGGTACTGCCAACGTTTTATAAAATTTCAATTGGGTCTCTCTTGTTGTTTTGTTATTTAGTGATCGTTTTATCGTACCACATATTCCCTGGAATTTTGCTATTTTATTAGTTATATTCTTATCATAATTAAATGAAATGTCACTTCCTAGATAATTGAAATGGTTCACCTGTTCTATGATTTTGTTTCCTATTACTATTTTGGATCTGATTTGATGTTTCCCTTGGAATGCCATTACCTTAGTTTTTTCTATGGATATTTTGAGATTATATTGTTCACATAAATGTAATTTAAAAATATTCCTTTGAAGTTCATCTTCCGTATTTGCTATTATTACCTGGTATAGGCAAGTAAGCGTATTTATTAATAGTGGCATTAGCTTGCGTACTTATTGTAAATACACTATTTGTTAGTCCACCGTTGTGTTATTAGGGGTAACGTAACAGCCTCAACACAGCGGTCCGGGATCAATCCCGGGACATGTTACCTGGGTGAGGTATGTTCCCACTGCCATTCCCTACATTTCTCGTGCTTAGCAATCCACGATAGGAGGATAGATTTTTCCGAACACTTCAATAACCTCTCTTGGCTCCGTCTCACTGACAAATGTAAATTGCACTCTCTTTCACTTCTTTTCAAGCTTCTGAATTCCTAACCTGGCGTCCAGATTTGAAAAGTTATCTTCTTACCACAATATTGACACTAGGTCACAAGATAACAGTGTGCTAACAATCCCTCTTTACAGCACTTCCTCTTATTCTACTTCCTTCACAGTAGCCTCTGCCCGCCCCTGGAATTTCCATCCTCAAGATATCAGGGGTTGCCGCACACCTGGCACTTTTAAATCACGCTTATACAGTTAACAGTTGTATAATAATTACTTTTTCTGTATTTATTTAAATGTATACTATGTCATTAATAATTTTTCTATTTTTTATATCCTGTACATATTATATTTAATTCGTTAAATTTAGAGTAAATCAAAATATATTATAAATAATAATTGTATTGTATATATAACATGTAATCATTTATATTTATTGTAATTTAGATGTAAGACTATTGTTTGTATTTTTTAAAACCTAGTTGAGTGCCAAACAAGACCTTAAGGCCTTAACCCTGCCAGGTAAAATAAAGATATTATTATTATTATTATTATTATTAATATTATTATTATTATTATTAATGTGATCTATTTTCAATTTACGTACACTTCGACAGAGTACGTTTAGGTGACGTTGTTAGTCTTAAATACAGAGGAGTGCAAGAAAAGTGTACCTATGTTCAAGTGTTTACGTGCAGTGGGTGTGTGCTGTCTACGAAACTTAACTGTTCTTATTAGCATGTGGTGTCCCATAAATATCATGTAGAATACTGTTAAGTAATCGTCTCATTCGCCTCTCTGTTCGTTTCTCTTTGGTCCAAAATTTTTCCTAAGAACTTAATTCTCAAATACTCGTAATACTTTCTCCTCTCTTAAAAGTAAGAAACCATGTTTTGCACCCTTATAACTGGAAGACTAACAGTTTCATAGCCTATATTTTTGTTTAATGTTTTTTTTATAAAATGCTTGGATGACAAGTGACCCTGAGATGCAAAATATCATGCGTTTCTAGAGTTGAGCATATGTCTTTTTGCACCTCATTTCTGTATATAATTATATTTGCTAGATATTTAAATTCAGTCTCTTCAAATTTTTCTCATTATAAAGCATTATTATTATTATTATTATTATTATTATTATTATTATTATTATTATTATTATTATTATTATTATTATTATTATTATTATTATTATTATTATTATTATTATTATTATTATTATTATTATTATTATTATTATTATTATTATTATTATTATTATTATTATTATTATTATTATATTCCATTCCGGCGACCAGTGTTAGATTGCCGACAGGGTAAATTTTTTAACATCTTCATCTTGGGTCTGGATGTGTGTTATGTGGTAAGTGTATGTCAAAAAGGTAAAAAGAAAACAATGAAAAATATAGAAAACGTGTGAGGCAATTATAAATATTATTCTCTGAACATACGTGTTTTTTTTATAAATTATCACACATTGTTACATTCACTATTTTCGTATAAAAGAAGAGAGAGAAATCGAATGTTGTTTTGGAACTAGCAGAAACTAATTCAATTATAATGGTAATTCGGCATTTTCGCACACATTTTGATGATGATTCCCCACCACGAAACAACATTTATCGGTGACATACGCGCCCAAAAATGGGTTCACTTTGCATCCTCTAGAACGGATTTTTTTATGTATGATAATTAATTGTACACACGTTCGGATTTGCACATTCTTACATTAGTTATTTTCGTATTAAAAAAAACTACCATGAGAAACCGTAAGTTGTTTTTGGAGCTACCAGAAACTAACTCAATTGCAATGGTAATTCGGCATTTTAATACACATTTTCATGAGAATTTACCACCATGAACCAAGATCTATGGTTGACATAGGCGCCAAAAATTAGGTTTACTTGCATCCTCTCGGATTTTTTATATAATGTTAAGAGCATTAACGGTATGCACAGGTTGGGATTTACACTCTTGTCGAACTAAAACGGAAATGAAAACATTATTTTCGCATTCAAAGGTCTGCCTGTTTCCTATTATAAATTGTATCATAAAAAATGCAAAGAAAACGCCTCTACTGTCTGTGAAATAACAGCACTCCTTGACGTAAAACTCTACTTCCACCTTTAGTTTTAAGTTGAAGTTTTAACAATAACGTTTAATAAAATCTCAAAATATTTTACGAAGTAAAATATGGTCTGATTCTGTATATTAAATGTTCATTATATCAATGTGATTTGTAATAATAGTTATAAAAATAATATCTCCCCCCATTACCTTAATTTAACTTCTCCCTTTGTAGGTCACCCTTAGACAAAAAAAAAGTCATCTCTTGAACGCATATTTCTTCTAAGTCCTAATCGACACAGCTCTGGGTTCACACTAGTAAACTAGTCATAAGTGTGCAGGCTCTGAGCTACTGCGTTATGTGGCATGAACTGAGTGACGATACTCCTACGTGCCCTGTTAGGTCAGCGGTAAAGCATGCAGTCACTGTTTCTGTTAATGAAGGTCGCAGGTTCGCGTCCTCAATTATGTAGTTTTTTTCGTGATATTTGTATTAAAATGTTCCATGAATTAAATACAATTTATTTTGACAACTGAACTAAATCAATGTTAATGTCGTTATTGTAACAATTATTTTACCACATTCAGTGTTTGTTCTAGGTGATGTCAATGTATTTATTTTAATATACTGATGCGCACACGTTCTGCGCAAAAGCAACAACCTCTAAAAAGTTTGTTTATAATGAACTCTAATTGTCCTGCAGATGCACGAAAGACGAAAGATGGCTTATGGGCACAAATTCAAGACGTCTGGGATGCTCTAGCCGAAAGTTCACGTGACTGTAGAAATGTACCTCGTCGAGACCACAGCGGTGGACAATAATAAAAATAATAATAATAAGTAATAATAACAATAACAAAACTATGAAAGGTCTTGGGCAAAATTCTAACAAATATTTCACCCCCCCCCATAATAAGTTATGGACCCCGCAGAGTAGTTGGTTAAGATAATATGTTACAAGCCGGAAGATCGGGAATTATAATTCAGGTGGGGTCACGAATTTTAAACTGACCCAAACATTCTGGCGGCACCAAGGTCTTGGGTTCGACTCAGCCTCTAACATAAATGAGTACAAGACACTTGATTTGGGGGTAAATGCAGCCGTCACAGCAGAGCTGACAAATCGTGCCGCATGTTTAATAAAATAGGAGCTACCCCAAGGGCCTCCTGAGGCCTGAGTGGATCACATTTTATAAAAAAAGCTATGGACGTCTTTATCAATAATACCTTAAGTTCGAAGAGACTAGTTCCTGGACTGAAAACAACAGCACACAATTGCTACGTGTGTTATCTCCTAGTTGCTAAACATTTGTAAAAATTCTTATGTGCAAGAATTAAACAAACAGCTGAAGTAAATTTCGAGCCTTCAATATTCATCGTTGCCTCATAAATAGAGTCTTCACAATAAATATGTAAACTAGATTCATCCAATTATGCTTGCTGTATATTATGTTGTTTTGATGTGCATGAAAGATACAGATGTAAACTTCTGGAATGAGTTTGATGGTCGTACAATTGATGGATTCATTATTCGTGTTTTTATTAGTATTATCAATGTCTTTTGTTATTATTTCAGTTTTATGGACCCGAAACAGGGTCTCTTATTTTAAGAGAGGAGAAAATATTGCGAGAATCTGAGAATAATGCCTGGATCCAAGAGAGACGGACTGGTGAATGGAGAAACTCTTATCATTGGGTTAGATAATATTGATGGGAAATCAGATAGAGGCCTAAAAAACAGTTAGGTTTCGTACACTGCGAAGGGCATGATATTTAGCACGAATGTAGGTAGGCCAAGAATGAGATGGGATAGTAAAATAAACCATGATTTGAGGGAGGTGAATTATAAAGACAATGATTGGAAAACCTTAGCTCAGTATAGGAATGTATTGAGAGCGTATGTCCTCGCGGCCATGAACCTCCGGATTCAACCGACCCAGTTCAGTATATATAATCCTTTTGATCAACATAATTATAAATAAAAAAGATAAAATGATTCTCAATAAATGTTAAATAACAAATTGATATACTATTTGCAAACTATGATACTTTATCATATCAATAACACAAGGAATTGGTATCTTCTTAAAAATACGAATTCCCAGGGATATTGATGACTCTATAAAGAAATTAAACATTTCATCACTAAATATTAATAAAACAACATCGATTTTAGAACCATCTTTATGTATTAAAAACAATTTACATTTGTTATCACAGCAAATTTAAACAATTTATATCCCATAAAATCATTTCAAAACAAAATTTATTCATAATTGTTCAAAACTTTGAATTATACAAGATACCTATTCTACAAGAAATCCCTATAAGGAGCGGTTATTTTGTTGATTATCCTAATAGATTTATATAGTGTATTGTATATACAAAAATATTAAAATAATAAAATATGTACCTGAGGTCTCAGACGCCTTCCATTAAGTATTTTTTTGTCTAATGCCACCAGGTTATCATTTATGACATTTCTGGCTTTTTCTTCTGATATTGGCGGAATCCATTTCTTAGGTTGCGGAACCTGGAAGGCGAAGTTACGTCACCCCGATGATATGACGCGCAATAAAAGATAATGAAGCGCGAGGAGAGTTCTTAACCTTAACTAAACCTAAATTCAGACCATGTGCAACCACAGAAATAATTCCCTGTAACGAAAAATTCCTATGGTTTGACCGGGAATCGAACCCGGGACCTCATGAACTGTAGTCAGAAACGCTGACCACTAGCCCACGAGGTTGGTTTTTAATTTAAGAAAAATTTCATAGGAACATATTCTGAAAGGGCTACGAAGTTTTAACTCAAATGTTTAGTTGAGAACTACTGACATCTTAGGTATATATTATTTTCATTTTATACAGTAATCTGTGTAGTAATTTTCATGGTGACTTAAAAAAAGTAATGCATGCACTGTTTTAGGATGACCATTAAGCACATTGCATTAAATAAGTTATTTTATTACTAAACCAATAGCTAAAGTGACAAGCGATAAGCCAATAAACAATGTATTTGACAAGATATGCTGGTATTCAGAATGCGCTGTTCAGGAACATTCCTTGGTTTAGAATTTTTCTGGATTAAAATTCTGTTTGAAGTGACCAGGAAATGATTTATTCAGGGCGTGTGTATTCGTCCCCCCGATACATGATTTACGAGAGTACTTGCACAAAGGCTCAAACACACTTCCAGATACAGAATGATCCTTGTAAAACCATATACAAAGCAGCGTTAACTGTAAACTTCATTCAGAATTCGCAAGTGTTCGTGTAAAGGAGATTATGTCAAATTAATTCAGTTCTCCGGAGAGCTAAAACAAAGTTTTTACCGTGTCATAAAATACACCTTTTGCTAGTAATGGACATTTGTAGACTTTTTCGAAAAAAAAAACAAAACAATTTACAATAACATTGCGCACGGGTTTGTATGGACAATTGGACATACGTGCCTATTTCTGACTAGTACTTATCACTCTTTCATTTGTTTCTTACTTCGCAGATTTTAGGGGCATAAAATAATGAACATGGCTTCCTTCGGAAGCGAAGTAAACCCTTGGGTCTTGTATCGAAAATTTACCGGTACGTAAGACACAAGTCTGCAAAAACGTCGGCTCATTCACGTCCAGATTTGAATTGTGTCGCTGTTGCCTGATTTGAAAGAGTGACGTAAAAAATTCTAATAAATCTGGGAAAAGTTAAACCAAGAAGTGTTTGTTTTCAGAAGCTCATAAAATGTAAAGCAACTCAGTAATACAAGCTCATTCGGATAAGGCGTGAACGCAAGAGTATTATGATTCTTAGACACGTGGAGATGGGAGGGGGCTCTACCCTCCGCCCGATTTACTCCAAGAAAATCCCAGATACTCATTTCATTAGAGGTTCAATAAAACCAAAAGTGGATTAATTAAAATCGAAATTATTTAAATAAAATGATTAAAAATATTTGCATTTTAAATATATAAAAATGTATTCTGGGTGGTGAATGTTAATGCCATTGAGATTTTTTTTTAAATTTTTTAAAATATAGGCATAATGAATGAGAGACCATTGTTGAATCTCTGCTAGTTATTAGCAGACCTTTGTATTTAGATAAAGCGATCAGTTGTAGTTTATTTTCATTTGTTTCAAGTCTTTCTTTATTCAAAGCTGGAAACGGTCTAACTCCTTATCTGTAATTGGTGTGATTTGTTAACAACTAGCTAATATGTAATATGTTTTTACATTTAGTTGAATAAGTGAAGGGAAAAATTAATATAAATTTATATCGTTATTTTTAGATACCCCGTGCTGATTACCCGGCCTTGCCCAGGAATCTACGCATCCCGATGTACTTGGCATAAACGAGTTGAAAGACAAAATTCGTTACTTTGAGTATCCATAAAAGAATACCCGCCTTGCGCTGCTATGCATGCCCGGGAATCTACTTTGCCCGATCTTCTTGGCATCAATGGAAAGACAAAAATGGTTATTGTGAGTTATCCTTAAAAGATAAACATATGCTGTCGCGGACTTTTTTGTAGATTTTTTTGAGATAGTCAATTCTGTGTACAATAATGTTGTGTATTTGTAAGCCATTTAAGCTTACAAAAAGCAACATTTTTTCACGTTTTTTTCACTGCAGAAGATGATTTTTAAGGGCGAAGAACTAGAACATTAAAACTCTCTTATAACCTATAACCTTTCCGGGAAAATCCTGAACATTTTGCAAAAAGCCCCATGACAATCGGATGAACAGGCTTGCCCGGTAATCTACTTATCCCGATCTCCTTAGCATCAATGAAAGACAAAAATGGTTATTGTGTGTTATCTGTAAATGATAAACATATGCTGTCGCGGACTTTTTTGTAGAGTTTTTTTGAAATATTCAATTCTGTGTACATTAATTTCGTGCATTTGTTATGGTTTAGGCAGCGTAAGCCATTTAAGGGTAAAAAAGGGCATTTTTTCACGTTTTTCACTACAAGGGTGTTTTTTAAGGCTGTGTAGGAGTTGAGTAACTCAACTCTTTTACAGCCTATGTTCATCCCGGGAATCTCCTGAAAATTTTGCAAAAAAAACCATCACAATCCGATTAACGGTATGACCGCGCATAAAGTACGAACAAACAAACAAACATTAATTGTTATATACAGTATTAGATATCTCAATAAAGTAATTATAAGTGTTCAAGTACAGGTGCGTCAGATATGGTCGGCAGCCAGCATTGTTATTCACAGACCTCCAATGCAACGGGCTTCATCCCATCTTATCCCTCGACGAGGCCGTGAATTGGATTCGAGTTGAAGTTATTCAAGTAAAGTAAAGTAAAGTAATCCCACTACAGGCCTCACGAGGCCCTTCGGGTAGTAGGAGGTTAAGGCTTCCACTTTTCTGAACAATCGGCACTTGATGTCAGCCCTGCGTGACGGCTGCCTTTACCCGCAGAACATGCGTGCGGTACTCATTTCCGTTAGAGGCTGTGTCGATCCCAGGTCCATAGTGCCGCCAGAAGGTTTGGGTCAGTTTAAAAATCCTGACCCACCGGGAGTTGAACCCTCGACCTTCCGGCTTGTAGCGCAGTGGCTTAACCACTACTCTACGGCGTGCCCCGAAGTTATTCAAGTACAAAAAAAAAATGTTTTTTAACACACTGCCATCCCAAGCTTGTCTGGACAAGAATAACTGAAGAAAAATCTCGATGCCCAAAATCGGAAAAGGATCCTTCTGTAGTCCGTAGTTAGACTCCTTGCCACCTGAAAGTCTCATACTACGATATATGTTTTATGAAGAAAGTTTTTTATCTACAAGTAAGTAGAGTACTTGGGGCTATTCCCCTAAAACTTCTTGGTATTGATTGCCAGTCCAGACTTATACATTATGATGTGCGGTGCTACTACAGAGTATGTGAACCGCAACAATCCACTTTATTATAGCGCACAAAAATATAATGGAGTTGCCATAAAAAGAGCAATCTGCACATTTTTCTACCATTACTTGGTTTCGAAGTCATTCTAACTGTTGAGCTTAATCCACTGCTGCCAACTTTTATTATCGCCATTTTAGTCTTTAATAACTATTATTTTGTGTTAACTGTGCTGACAGTTTCCGACATGACGTACAAATCTAATAAAACTAAACTACATTTTATGAAGCGATTCAAAAAAATGTGATACAATATAATGCAGGATTATTCCAGAATTCAGCACAAAAATTTCAAGAATTGAAGAGTAATCTCAGGTAAATATTCAGTGACAACGCCGTGACGTAATTAGTTAGGGGAATACACTATAAGTTGGAAGGTCGGTGAGTCGAGTGCCGGTGGGGTCAGATTTTTATTTTCTTCTTCTTCTTCTTCACTTCACGGGCTAGGCAAAATGCCTGTTCCGCCTCACAGTTGCTCTGTCCATCTTTTCACTGGCCTTCCTATTTTCCTTGAACCTCTTGGCTTGTAGTTAAATGCTGCTTTTGATAATCTTGTTACGTTCATTCTTTCTACATGTCTAAACCATTTTTCTCTATATCCTTTGATTTTATCATTTAATTCATATATATTTAACCTGTTCTTATATCTTCATTCTTTAACCGATCCATTCTTATGCAGCCTTTTGTTCTTCTAAGGAAGTTCATTTCTACACTTTGTATTCTACTTTGTAATTTTTTGGTCATTACCCAAGGGTCAGATTTTTAAACTGGTTAACCTACTGGCGACATCATAGTCCTGGAGTCGAATCAGCCTCTAACGGAAATGAGTACCAGAAGTTTGTTCTGGGGGTAAAGGCTGCCATCACGCAGAGTTAATATCCAGTGCCGTCTGTAAAGGAACGCGGTAGCTTTAACCTCCTAATTTTCTTTGGACATCGTAAGGCCTGTAGTGGGATCACATTATCTTTAATTAAGTTGGTAATGTACGCTATTTATCAAGAAAGTTATCTGAGGTGCTCGTTTTTTTAAAACATATTAACTGATGATTTGGTGTTTTGAAGTTATTAGTGTTACATACCAAGTTAGACATGCAGTGTTTATTATTACCAGGAAAAGAGAAAAATAAACACTTCTACCATCTTTTGACATTATCAAAACAAAAATTTAATTACATACAGAATAGGATCTACAAGATACTATGCCTACTGTATATCAAATTACAATATCTCATCTTAATCCAAAATGCCAATTGCCATGTTTTTACCACCCAAACCCTCATTTTTTAAATTGAAACACTCGTAAAATTCAGGGCTTTCGAAGCTCTGATTCGTGAAACGTGTGTGTTCCCAATTTACAATCCCAATGGTCACTGCAAAATTTGTTTGGCACCGATACATTTTTTTTTCAAATTTATTGTACCACTTACTTAAAAATATACTCTAAGTGGTCATAATAAAACAATTTTCATTTTTTTATTAATACAGAATTATAAAAAATTACCAACCATTAGGTTAAAAATTATCGATGCGTTTCGACAGTACAGCAGCCATTCTCAAGACTGAGTAATAACTAAATTAAAAAGTACTCTAATTTAAGGAAAACACGTTATCTAAATAATATGCCATGTCACGTCATATGACTACCGGTGGTAGTTTGCCTGCTAATACCGCAAACGCAACTGTATTTCCCCTTAACCAAGGAAAAGAGAGCGATGACAGGAAAATTACCATCAAAATTATAATTACTTAATTTCTTTAAAAAATTACAAGTACAACAATAAAAACCGTATATTTGACACTCCTGAAGATAACAGACAACATATTATTTAAATGTTAAAGCGCACAGCGCATACCAAGAAGAATGTATAATTATAAACCAAATGGGAGAAGAATGTTGGGATGACCATTGAAGAGATGGAAGGACCAATTCGACCTATAATGAGATCGGAACAGGCCATTTGGCTTAATCCTTGTTGTTGTTGATGATGATGTTAAAGCGCTTGTAATAAAAATTAAATAAAAGAGAAGATTGGAATTGTTAAAAATATAATAGAAAAAAAAGTAATACTTTGAAAATAAATGTCGATTCAACTGTTGGTTCAATAACACTGGTCAACATGATTTTTATCTCATGAGTACCAATAGTTGTACTTAATGCAGTTTTTTATCATGTTTTCAAATATGTATTCTGAATTTCTCCGTCACCCACAGTTTTTTATTTCAATTTCAATTAATGAATTTAAGTAATTATTTTTTAATAAACGTTTTTTCGTCCATTTGTCCATTGTAAAATAAAACCAAATGAGCTAACTCAAATTATTTCAGCTATGGAAAAGAGATATCAAGGCAAATGTAATCCTAATATGCTGGCCGATTATTGTTGGACCATCAAGAGGGATGTTCCACAGGCGAAATATAGCAGAAAATAGTCATTCCTTAATCTCTAAGTGAGTCCGAATGTTCTAATATTGTGTAGTTACGAATGTAGAAAATATTAAAGTGTTTGAAATTATAAATTCCTGTCTCGCGGAAACCTTGCGCGATGGAGAAAAACCGATATCATATTAGAATTCAGGAGAAAAGATACTATCAGAATCACATATTTTTCTTCCTGAGACAAAAAAAAAGTTTCTTTTTTTGTTGCTCATTGTAATTTCTTTCGTTGGAATAGTATTTTTTTTTTCACTCGTGTAACGATAACAAAATAATTATTTAAGCAGACGTAAACCAGATGAACCATTTAATAATTGTTATGCTAATATGCTCGTACATATTGATAATACAAAACTGAACACTTTTAAAGACTTGTTGAAAAATGAAGCTCTTCATTTTTTTCACATCCGATTAGTTTAATTCATGTATGCTTGTAAGCTGAATGGATGGAGTACTACAGAATGTCAAGAATTGGTGGAGAGATAAAGATGCCTGGAAATCTGAAGGAAATATAGAATAGATTTAGAATAGAATAGATTGATTTAGCCTGGTGGAGTGCCATGTGGCCTTCTCTTCCACTCACCAGGACAAACATATGTCACATATAAAAACAAAAAATTACAATAATAGTTATACTAAACAATTAATTATCTGTCATATTGAATAATAATGAAAATAATGTATAATAATACAATGAAATTAAATACAATTAAAATTAAATTAATGATAGAATGAATACAGAAAGGAATAACAGCTCAAATCTACTATACATAAAAAGAAAAGAAAGAAAAAAATACAAAGAAAGTAATAAACCACAATGAATTGATCTATGGGTTTTTATACAAGGCATTAGGTAAATATATTAACGAATCTTAAATCTATTTTTATTAAATAATGAAAAAAACACATTATTAATTTTTAAAAAGTAATATTAGTGACTGATTACGAGTATTTGAGAATAAAGTTCTTAGGAAAATTTTTGGACCAAAGAGAGATGAACAGACAGGTGACGAGAAGACTACATAACAATGAACTACTTGGTCTTTATAAGAAGCCAGATATAATAAGAACAGTTAAGTCTCGTAGACTGCGATGGGCAGGACATGTTGCGCGTATGGGGGAATGAAAGACGTGCATGGAAGCTTCTTGTAGGAAAGCCAGAGGGAAAACGCCCAGTTGGTAGACCAAGAATGAGGTGGGAGAACAACATTAACTATGATTTGAGGGAACTAGATTATACAGGGAATGATTGGAAAGCATTAGCTCTGGATAGGGATGTATGGAGAGCTTATGTCCGCGCGGCCATGAACCTACTGGTTCTATAGTGCCAGTGAGTAATTAAGTAATATTAGTGACTTGTTTCTGTTAGTAATTTTATTTTCAATTTGTTTCTGAAAGATGGTAAAGTTTGGCAGTCTCTGACATAGGATGGAAGGGAATTCCATGTTCTAGCAATTTTATCTATTCTATTCGAGCGTTCGACCCACCCAGGGTTTTGTGCTGATGATTATGCTTGTAAACTACCTTTCTTTGCACCTCGCTTATATGTGCCATATGAGTACTCTGTCTACCAGTCAATACGAGTTCACATGGCGCGTATTTGTTTGCACCTCGCTTATATGTGCCATACGAGTACTCTGTCTACCAGTCAATAGTTCACACGGCGCGTATTTCTTTGCACCTCGCTTATATGTGCCATATGAGTACTCTGTCTACCAGTCAATAGTTCACACGGCGCGTATTTCTTTGCACCTCGCTTATATGTGCCATATGAGTACTCTGTCTACCAGTCAATAGTTCACACGGCGCGTATTTCTTTGCACCTCGCTTATATGTGCCATATGAGTACTCTGTCTACCAGTCAATAGTTCACACGGCGCGTATTTCTTTGCGCCTCGCTTATATGTGCCATATGAGTACTCTGTCTACCAGTCAATAGTTCACACGGCGCGTATTTCTTTGCACCTCGCTTATATGTGCCATACGAGTACTCTGTCTACCAGTCAATAGTTCACACGGCGCGTATTTCTTTGCACCTCGCTTATATGTGCCATATGAGTACTCTGTCTACCAGTCAATACGAGTTCACACGGCGCGTATTTCTTTCATGAGTTCACTAAATGTGTTCAAGCGTCATCAATACGATCTTGACTCATTACATATTTATTTTCCTATCTCGCTGAGCAGAGGGTCGAATGTCTCCAATTTTCTAGCCATGGATAAAATTGCTGTCCTTGTTGGAACATTGGACATTCTGAATTGTTTTCGAAATGGCCATTGTGTTTCAATGAATTAATTGTCAATATGTTTTCAAATCGGGGCACGCCGTAGCGTAATGGTTAAGGCACTGAGCTACAAGCCAGAGGGTCGAGGGTTCAAGTCCCGTTGGGGTCAGGATTTTTAAACTGACCCAAACCCTCTGGCGGCACTATGGCCCTGGGGTCGACTCAGCCTCTAACTGAAATGAGTACCAGACGCTTGTTCTGGGAGTAAAGGCGGCCGTCACGCAGGGCTGACAAACCGGCTGACACAAAGTGCCGATTGTCAAGAAAAAGTGGGAGCCTTAACCTCCTACTACCCCAAGGGTCTCCGGGCCTGTTGTGGGATCACTTTACTTTACTTATGTTTTCAAATCAGAACAGGCTGGCGAAAAGAGAATTGCATGTTCGTTTATGACCGTAAAACGAATTACCAATAGACAAAAATATGCTGGAAACGAATTACTAATAAACAACAGTTATAGGAAAACAATGGATAGGAGTACCAATATTGGTTCTCGTAAAATCATTAGGATCATAAAATTTAATTTAACTTTTTGTTAACTTTTCAGAGCAAATTATGCATACGAACATAACCCATTGAAATTCAGATGTGAATGTAGATTATTATACCCATTTTCTCTCTTTCTCTAATCTTACTCTTATAGGTACTGTGACGAATCATAATAGCATCGTTTGAATTTCGCGGGCGACGGCGAAAACTCTCATTGGTTGAAACAGATTAATGTGTCATTGACTCGTGAATCGAAAGACCCGCGCAGAACGATCGATGCGTCTAGACCTCCGTTCCGGAGATTTTTCTAAGCCTCTACTTCCCTGTCGAGAAGGTTCGAAGCCAGAAGCTTCCATACTGAAAAAGTCTCGATTGGAAACAGAGAAATTTCCTTACCCTGCCTATATAAACTTTTTCCAGGGATTGAAGTTAGTTTGTTGTGATTTGACAGCGATACAGTGAACTTCTACTGGAAGAAAGTGTGGCAAGTGAAGGCGTTAGAGACTGAAGATAATTGTGTGATAGATAAACTTAAGAGCAAAATTAATTATTACAGTAATTTGTGAGTAAAATGTCACTAGAAGCTGACAGAGTTAAATAAAGTTATTGTGGAATAATACGCATAATCTGTGTTGTTTTATTACAAGAAAATGACCCCACGGTAGCCTGAAACAGTACATTTACATGTCCACGCCAACCGGCCTTACAAGGCAAGGAACTGTTGGGAGAAGAATAATTTATAATTATTGTAAATATGGATGTCACACATACTTTCTTGATCACACAAGGGCATAGAGGAGTTTCTTGGATGAGTGATTAGCCCAATGCCTGGAACACCTCCGAGACAACATGAACATTTAAGACACGACAGATTATTCACTCAATCATTCGTACTAAACACGGCGAATGTGTTATGATTTATGATTATGTCGCCCAGATAACGTTCGGGGACCATTTGAGTCTGAAGTTTCCAGACATTTGTCTTACAGACGAGGAGGAAAAACCTAGAAATAATAATAATAATAATAATAATAATAGCTTTATTTTACCTGGCAGAGTTAAGGCCTTAAGGCCTTGTCTACCACTCAACCAGGTTTAAAAAAAATACAAACAAAAAATAGTCTTAAATCTAAATTACAATATATATATATATATATATATATAAATATAAACGATTACAAGTTATGAATACAATACAATTAACATTTATAATGTATTTTGATTTACTCTAAATTTAACGAATTAAATATATATGTACAATATATATATAAAAAAAAACAGGAAAAGATTAATGACATAGTATAAAATTAAATAAATAGAGAAAAATTAATTATTAGACAACAGGTAACTGTATAAGCGTGACTTAAAGGTACCGAGTGTGCGGCAACCCCTGATCTCTTGAGGAAGGAGATTCCAGGAGCGGGCAGAGGCTACTGTGAAGGAAGTAGAATAGGAGGAAGTGCTATGAAGAGGAATTGTTAGCAGACTGCTATCTTGTGATCTAGTGTCAATATTGTGGTAAGAGGATAACTTCTCAAATCTAGACGCCAGGTAAGTAGGGATGTAGGAATTCAGAAGCTTGAAAAGTAGTGAAGAGAGTGCAATTTACGTCTGTCAGTAAGACGGAGCCAAGAGAGGTTATTAAAGTGTTCGGAAATATGGTCATAACGGCGGATATTGAAAATGAATCGAACGCAAGCATTATGAACACGCTGCAGTCTCTGCGACAAGTCATAGTTTAGATCATTATATATAATGTCACAATAATCGAAGTGTGGTAACACAAGATTCTGCACAAGGATTTGTTTTAACGAAACTGGGAGAAAATTCTTTAAACGTCTAAGATAATGTAAGATGGAGAAAGTCTTTTTACATATGTGTTTCACTTGTGTTTGCCAGGTTCACCCGGAAAAGTGTCCCGATCGAGGATCGAACCCAAGCCCGCTGCGTATGAGGCAATAACGTTACCCGAATTCCACAGCAGTGGACTAGATTTAAACCTAAACAAATTAAAATGAAACATTTAGAAGATAAGAGTTTTTTTTGTCTTCTCATGAAAAATTTAATGAGGATATGTTCAATTTTTGATAAAAGCTCCTCATTTACACTAATGAATCTTCTAAAGGTACTCTTTAATTCAGAATAGATAGTACATTTTTGTTATTATTTATTTAGAATTACGAGTCTTGAAATGAGTTCAGTTTTATATGGATCACAGAGTAGCTCCCAATGAAAAAAATATACTAACAGTAGCTCGGAAATTATGGGGTATTCTGAAATGATATCGTGAAATTGCCAGGAAGAGCTGTAGCTCATCTGATAGAGTACATTTATTTCCATTACAAAATATAGAATTCAACGTTAAGTAATGAAGATACATGTTGTGTCACTGCTAACTGGATTATAAACAAAATCCTCTCCTTCTCTCTGGAGATCATACGCCGTTGATAAATTAAATACTGCTTCACATGCAAGTTCCATATAAAAATTCACTTTATATATGAAATCTCGAAATGTGAACAATACATAATGTAAGGGCACCGAAAGCTGATACTCAAAGACGAGTAGTTTTAATTAATCTGCAGAATTTTACCAACAAACTTTTAGCAACGATTTGTTATACAAAGAGAACCACTTTTTCTTGTTAATACAATGGACATTATAGGCCTATTTCCAATAACGCCATTAATGCATTCTGCGCACTACGCCATGTAACAAACTCCTAGTTTATTATACTATAATCCATTCCTTCATTCTGCTCTACCAGTTATTCAGTCTGTTTTTGTGATGGATTGGATCCATTGTGTGGCCAGCGAAAAAAAAAATGTGGCTATATTTGTAAAGATTCTAATATTAACTTAAATATAATTCAAAGGACTTACAATCACAGTAATGATAATAATAATGATGTTTCATTCATAGTGTTATGCTCAAGAGCAGGTATTTCACTGCAAACTCAGAATTCTCCACTCTTTCCTTAACTCAGCTTTCCTTTTGTATCTGCATACTATCATCTTATATCTTTTTCTGCCTCTAACTTTTTTTCCGTTGACCATTCCTTCTAGGGCATCCTTCAGCAGGCAGTTTCTTTTTCTCTTCTGTATGAGTTCCAGTATTGTTCTTCTTTCACCTACTCTGTCTAGCACATATTTATTTCTTACTTTGTCTGTTCATTTTATACGTTCCATTCTTCTCCATATCCACATCTCAAAAGCTTCCAGTGGCTTTTCCTCATTCCATCGTAATGCCCAAGTATCTGCACCATACAATGCTTCACTCCACACAAAGCACTTCACTGGCAATAATGATATTGTTGTTGTTGATATTGATGATGATGATGATGATAATAATAATAATAATAATAATAATAATAATAATAATAATAATAATAGTATGTCCACCTGGAAGAAGAAGGAAAGGAAGACCTGGAAACTCGTGGGTGCAAGAAATAAGAGTTGGAATGATAACAAGAGGACTGGAGGACATGGAGCGGATGGATAGAGACGACTGGAGAAAGAAAATAAAACTTGGGCACAGAAAGATGTGCAACATTAAAAATATGTATATAAATAAAAAATAATACTAATAATAGCCATACGAAAAGCGCCCAGTAGGTAGACCAGTAATGAGGTGGGAGAATAAGATTAACCGTAATTTGAGGGGAGGTAAATTATACAATTATTGGAAAACATTAACTCAGAATAGGGATTAATGTAGAGGCTATATCCGCGGGACCACGAACGTCCGAGTTCTATAATGCCAGTGAGCTAATAATAATAATAATTATTATTATTATTATTATTATTATTATAATATTATAATATATATATATAATAATTATAATAATAATAATAATATTATAAATAATAAATTATTATAATAATAATAATAATAATACTATAATATAATAATAATAATTATTATCTTATAATAATACTACTAATCAATTCTAATAATAATCATCCTCTCCTAATACTCCTCATCTTATCCTACTAACATCATTATCTCATCCTCCTCATACTTATTCTTCTTCTTCTTCTCCTTCTTCTTCTTCTTCTCCTTCTTCTCCTTCCTTCTTCTCTTCTTCTTCTTCTCTTCTTCATTCTTCCTTCTTCTTCTTCTTCTTCTTCTTCTTCTTCTTCTTCTCTTCTTCTTCTTCTTCTTCTTCTTCTTCTTCTTCTTCTTCTTCTTCTTCTTTCTTCTTCTTCTCCCCGCGCAAAAAACACCTTCATTTCAATGATCTGAAACATCAAACTGTAACTGCTCCTTTTATGGAGTTCACACTGGTACAAAGCAATTTTATGTTATACATTTTTTGCGCGATAGTTCGTACTTAACCAATGGCGACCATTACTGAAAGTTCAACTTCCTACATTTCGGGATTGTCAACCTAAATAATTATACTGTAATATTACATTTACACCCACGTGCGGGAAGTAAAACCACTGCCCTCTATGTATACTACGTACAATGTATATACAGAAAATATCCAAAAGGTAGTGTTGATATACATTAAACGAAACAAATCACTGCATTTTAAATGAACCGAACTTTATTTGAAACAATATAAAATAATAAATACGCATTTGCGGCCATGTCATCAATAATTTATTGTTCTCAAGGCCTCCTGTTGTTTCAACTAATAAATATAGCCCACACTGTTAACGTTAGTCAATTGTTTATAATGAACGCAAATATTTCCAACAAATATGTTATTATTTTACTATTATTTATTATTTTGAAAACACCATTGCGCAAAAATATGATGTACAACACACGTTTGTGAAGTGTTTTACAGAATCTCGGAAATTAAAAACCTTGCTATCGCTCGGCTTTTAAACATTTTTCCTCGATTCTGTAAAAACTACTTCCCAACCTCGCATCGTTATATACTATTAAGTCAATATTTATATTATATGAAAAGTATGATATAGTCATTAAAATTAAATGTATCAAATATCAATTTTCTTTCACTAATAATTTAATTCCCTATAAATTTGTCTTCTACACTTTAATTTAATAATTTCTAAATGCTTTAATAACTAAAATCATATCGCGGGTAGGACTTTTAGGTGTGTACAGTATGTTGTGTTTATATGGTTGCGTTTCAATTTTTCTTTTCTGAAGAATAATTGATTTTGATTTTAATAATCCTATGGAATGATGATTATGACAAAATGAGTCATGATAAATTCCGACCAAGGATTTGACATAGAAATTCTAAAAAAAATCTCAGCGCGGTTGGTCAGCACCCAGAGGAAAATAAATCTAGGACCTCAAATTATTATTTTTTTTTTATTAGGAATATTCCACAATACAGTGTTTCTCCTTCAACCCAAAGTAATTTGTCGCCAGAGGTTCCTGTGTAAAGCATCTTCTTCCCTCAAATCTCTAGCTTCCATACTTCTCACTACATCTATCCAACCTTCTCTAGGTCTGCCTCTTCCATTAGCTTTCCAATTAAGGATCTTCCTAGGTATTCTTTCTTCTCCCATTCATATGAGGTTTCCATACCATTTCAAACGTTTTTCTTCAATTTTTTTTTTTAGCTTGTATAATTTCCCTTAGTGTGCTGTTTCTTACCTTATCCGTTCTTGAAATACTTGTGATCGCCTCCAAAAATCCATTTCTACTGCTAACAGGCTGTTCGTTTGTTTTGCACTTACTGTCCAGGTTTCAGGCCCATATAATAGAAGATTCGAAAGCCTGAATGAAAGGCCTCTAAGCAAAATTTACCGAATTTTCCCGTCCTAGTACTACCTTGGTTTCCTAGATGTCATTATGAGGCGGAACGCTGACCACGGACCACTCAAATGACATCTATACGAAAACAAGTATAACTATATTAGTATGGTTCAAATTCTTCCCTGTAGGGGGACAGCGCCTAAATCTCTGTTAAGGGAAACATGGGCTTACAAGAAGAAGATAATAAAATGCTTTGTAACAGAACTTGAAATATAATATTCCCGTCCTAGTACTACCTTGGTTTCCTAGATGTCATTATGAGGCGGAACGCTGACCACGGACCACTCAAATGACATCTATACGAAAACAAGTATAACTATATTAGTATGGTTCAAATTCTTCCCTGTAGGGGGACAGCGCCTAAATCTCTGTTAAGGGAAACATGGGCTTACAAGAAGAAGATAATAAAATGCTTTGTAACAGAACTTGAAATATAATATTCTTCGTTCTGTAGGCCTATATTATATTTCTATTCCAAAGCACCGAGTCCAACATACCAGTAATTATTATTCCATCAGTTATTCTTCTTTCAATTTCTATAGTTGAATTCTCATTTTTATCTAAAATAGATCCGAAATATTTAAAATTTTTAACATTACGTATTCTTCCAGAATTACATTTTAGATCGTGTATTGTATCCAATGAAAGATATTCTGTTTTATTATAATTTATATGTAATCAAATTATTATTATTATTATTATTATTATTATTATTATTATTATTATTATTATCACGGTTGCATGCTGACATTGGCAGAGGTCACGCTGTGTAACACAGAAGGCTATTTCAGGTTGTGAACGAGTTTCAACTAACGAGTATGATTGGACTGTCATATTATGTTATATAGCTATGCTTGTGTAAATGAACTTCAACAAAATGTTGCCCAACACATCTAGTGTGGACACTAAAATGCAAATCCGCTAATATGATGAGGTAAAGTAAGCTTTAAAAATACAATTTCAAAAATCCTGCTATGATGTACTGCTATGATGTACATCATAGTATAACTACAACTCTGTATATACAGAATGTTCTAAAATTTCCCTTACAAACTTCTAGGATTTGTAGAGGGGACTGGGTTGATAATATTTAGAATTGGAAACCATTTCCGGAAACTTAGCGTTTCCGTGCTACAGCCGTTTGAAAACAAGCATTGCCTGAACGTGCGTCACGTGTCTCAACAAGTAATAGCTTCGCGACTCGTCTAAATCGAAAATTTCCCTATTGAGTATTCCAAGACTTGGTGCTTTTTTTTAAACAAAGTGTCAACATTTTTCGAAATTTTAAAAGGTGCGAAAATTGATTGTGGAGGGTGTATCCGGGATTATTAATGCAAGTCATGATTCAGTTTCCATTTTGTTTCTTTGGTTATTAATGAGTTGAATTGTAAAACAAGTGATGTACTGTGTCACGCCTCATAATAAATTACTTGTAAAAGTGGTTCCGTAAAAACACGTTTTCAAACGGCTGTAGCGTGAAATCGGTAAATTTCCGGACATGATTTCCAATTCTGAATGTTATCAACTCAGTCCCCTCAACAAATCCTAGAAGTTTGTAAGGGGAATTTTAGAGCACTCTGTATAATTCTATCTGTTCGTGTGAATTGTTATTTTCTCTCAAATTGTTGTATAGTACCTATTTTAATTAATTATTCGTCCTGGTGGACTATTGGATACCACACTCGACTCTGGTTCCATCGTTTGTTGGTTGAAACCCGGCAAGTTTCGATAATTTTTCAAGGCGTAAAAATCCTGGCCTTAGTTCAGTTCAGGGAATTCGTTTCGTTGAAGCCAGAAAAAAAAAGTTCTCTAAACAAAATGTGTAGGCCTATCAATCACAGATTTAACTTGCGACACTAATGTGACCTGACCTGTTAAAATGCATATTTAATTAACTCACTGGCACTATCGAGCCCAGAGGTTAATCGCCACGCGGACAGAAGCTCTCCATATAACCTTATCCAGAACTAATATTTTCAAACCATTCTCTGTATAACTGAATTCCTCAAATCATGGTTAATGCTCATTCTGCCATTTCATTCTGGCCTACCTACTGGCGCTTTCCTTCTCGTTTTCCTACAAGTCCGTGCCTGTTTTCATTCCCCATTTGTACAAGTCCTGGCCATCCCAATCTAAAAGACTTACCTGTTCTTATTACAACTGGTTTTCTATAAAGATCTTACTCAGTGTTTATGTAGTCTTCTTCGTTCACCTATTCAACCCTCTCTGCTCCAAAAATCTTAAGAACTTCATTTTCTCAAATACTTCTAATGGTTTAACAATAACTCACTTAATTAACCTAGCGTATTATTACGATTGATGTGAATATTATTTTATGTAATTATTTGTATATACGTTTTAACATCTAAAGTCATATCCCGTCAAGGAGCACCAGGTGTATTCTGTAGGTTGTATATTTCTATTTAGTTTAATGCGTATTGCTTAGAAAAACGGTCTTCTTCTTCTTCTTCTTCTTCTTCACGGTTTAGGCTTATTTACTAGCCTGTTCCGGCTCCAAATTCCTGCTCTTTCCATCTTTTCCTTTGTCTTCCCAAACTTCTTCTTCCTCGTGCTGAATAGTTGTATGCTGCTTTTGGTATTCTATTCTCAGTCATCCTTGCCAAGTGTAGAAAAACTGTAATATTATTTTTTAATCATACTATGAAATAGTATATAAGATTAAATAGGTCCTTATAATAAAATTCCAACCCAGTACTTACCATGACGATTGAGTAAAATCGAGAAAATACCCAGACATGATGTTCGGCGTCAAGGTTTGAACCCGGACCTCCCGAATACGAGTAACAAACGCTACTGCTTGAAATAACTAGTTATGTATTTATATTGTTGTTATATGATATAATTCATTAAAGTGTTTTGATGGAGGCTGGAATGAATACTTTGGAGAGTCATAATTTGTAAAAATTTAATTGGATATATAGGTCCTGTACGCTAACATACCTATGTTCGATTTGTTTTAATCGTTACTGGTTGAATGGAAGAGAAGACCACTTGGCCTCAGCTCTGCCAGCAATAAAAACTATTATTTTTAATATTAATAATACAGGGCTTTAATCCAACTAAATAATGTAAATAATTTGTTTTTAATTTGAAAATTTCAGCTAAAAGTTTTAACATTTAGAGGAGCAAACACAATAAATTATCCGATCCGATTGAGGGTCTTTCCACTTTTCAGCGGTTGCCCTTTTACCAGCCGGCTGCTGGCCCTTCACATCCACATGTGTCAATCACAGAGGTAGATGATCAACAGCCAGTGTAGGGGTGACATGTGGTTAGCATGTCGAGTCCCCCAGCCGTTATAGCTGGTTCCTCAACCTGGAGCCGCTACTTTTGCCTCACGATGCTGGGTGGGCACCGGTCCCATACTGGCCGAAATACCATGAGAAAATTTCTTCCCCCATGGAGACTCGAACCAGCGCAAGTCCCGTAGCTCTGCGCCGAAGCTTCCTACCTTAACCGCTCGGCTAAGGCGCGGGACCACAATAAATTATAAATACAGTTATCTTGATTAATATAAAATTATAGAATATTCACCTGAAAGGTCCGTCTCCTCAACTTAATTATCATTTAACTGTAGCGCTTTCGGGACTTGTCCCATCATCGGCAGGATTCAAAACTGGTGTTTCACTGAAGATCTGGTAGAGGGGGTTGCATGTATTTGGTTCGTTTTCGTTCATCAGGCTGTCGTTGTGAGCTGCTTTCATGATTTCCATCTCGAAGAGATATCTCGAAGAGATGGAAATCATGAAAGCAGCTCACAACGACAGCCTGTTCGTTTTCGTTTATCAGGCTGTCGTTGTGAGCTGCTTTCATGATTTCCATCTCGAAGAGATATCTCGAAGAGATGGAAATCATGAAAGCAGCTCACAACGACAGCCTGATAAACGAAAACGAACCAAATACATGCAACCCCCTCTACCAGATCTTCAGTGAAACACCAGTTTTGAATCCTGCCGATGATGGGACAAGTCCCGAAAGCGCTACAGTTAAATGATAATTAAGTTGAGGAGACGGACCTTTCAGGTGAATATTCTATAATTTTATATTAATTTTGAATAAACCTCAACGGAACACATCATGAATCTTATAACAGTTATCTTGGAAAGAAAAATAACGGATTAGATACATAACAACATGGTTTGAACATGTTGGAAGGATGGAAGATACTAGACTGCCAAAAATAGCTTATCAATATGATCCTAAAGGAAAGAGACATGGAGATGCTGATAAGGAGATGGAAGGAGACACTGTGATGTAAGAACAGGCAGCTAGTGCAATACATGAAGTGGAGAAGAAGAAGAAGAATTAAAATAATAATTGAACAGATTAATTGTTTCAATTACCTCGGCTGCAACATACCTAAATGAGGAATAAAGATATTCAAAACAAAATCAATGAATTCCCTTATGTATGCGGCATTATTAACAGATCCCTAAAAACACCAGAAAGCGATAAATATTAAATTATATAACATGATGGCAGTACCAATGTTGTTTTATTTGTTCAGAGTTTTGGGTATTGACAAGAAAAGAGGAGAGGGGAACTGAAGCAGCGGAAATGAGATTTTTGAGATATATTGCGGGATGTAATTTACTGGATAAAAAAGAAACGAAGATACGAGGAGGAAACTAAATATCTTTAAATTATATACAGAATAAAACATGGTAGGAATTATTGGAAACAACTTGTACAAAGAATGAAAGGCGACCGCATATTACCACAACCGACTATGAACCACAACTAAAAGGCTAGTAGAAATGTTGGACAAGCTGAATAATAAAATTAATAATAATAATAATAATAATAATAATAATAATAATAATAATAATAATTTTTATTATTCCGGCTTTTACAATGAATATACATTTTTCCGGTACCCATGTTCACAATTAACTACACATTTGTTTCAACACATTTTTCCATTCTTGTCTGTTCATCCATATATCTTCTTCTATTTCCCATTCCCTCTTAGTTTCATTGATTCCCTGAATCCACGTAATATTTGGTCTACCCTTCTTTTTCCTTCCCTGTGGTACCCAATCCATGATTATCTTAGGTAGTCTTCCTTCTTCCATCCTTCTAATGTGTCCGTACCAATTTAATTGTTTCTTCTTTATAAAATCTAATATTGAATATTGTACCTGCATCTTTTCTTTTATATATGAATTTCTGATTTTATCCTTCCTGGATATTCTTGCAGCACGTCTCCAGTAGTCCATTTCAGTGGCGAGTAATTATAATAATAATAATAATAATAATAATAATAATAATAATAATAATAATAATAATAATGGTAATAATAAGATATTATTAAATTGTTATTGTTATTATTATTATTATTATTATTATTACTATTATTATAACCGATATGTTATCAAATTTACGTGAATGACATTCACGGGTAGAAGTTATTTAAAAATGTATCAAATTATTGCAAGATGCAAAAATAAAGTTTTTCATATCTAGAAAATAGTATTGCTCTTATGAGAACGTTGTTGCCACTTGACGCCGCAGACTGAGTGAAAGAGATGGAAATATAATTATCTCCAAGTTTCGTTGAAAGAGGATAGTTCAATGGCATCTCCGCTAGCCGCTGTTCCGGTAACCGAGTTCACCCCCTAACTTTATTAAATATGTCGGTAATAATTATACGTTCGAAATTGTATGTCTTCCAACAATTCGGACACCTGCCTTCTTAGCAAGTTTGAGTGAAACTATTTGGCTAAATTATTTATTTCAAATGAATTAACTAATACATCAATATTTTATAAGATTCGTTCAGTGAAACACCAGTTTTGAATCCTGCTGATGATGGGACTAGTCCCGAAAGCGCTACAGATAAATAACTAATAAAGTTGAGGAGACGGATCTTATAGGTAAATATTTCATAATTTTATACTTCAATTTTAAATCAATCTCACATAAAAGAACATGTGCTAGCACGAATTGCTCCACAAGAGCAATGCTATTTTCTAGACGTGAAAAATCCTGTATGCATAGTTTGTTTTCACTGCGGTCCGATGGTATAAGAAATTGAGCTTCTCCTGTTTAAGGATTAATAATGGACGATATATTACGTAAACCAGCAAAATCAGATCATGATTTTTATTTGCTGAAAAATTCGCATAGTTTGCGCAGTTTCTGAGTTACGAATTTTTTCTAATAGGAATCTTACATAATAGCGAACTATGTCTGACGCGATAAAATTTTAGGTCACTAGAGAAACTGGTAAATGTATATTATTATTAATAATATTAGATCCTTAATTGGAAAGCTATCGGCCGCGGTGGACTAGTGGTTATGCTCCTTGCCTCTGGTCCCGAGTTCAAACCCGGCCGGGGTCGATGGATTTTTTTAGGATGGAAAAATCCAAGGAGCAAATCCTCCGGGAGGGACTTTAAGCCGTGGGTCCCGAGTCTGAAGATTTTCAGGCTCGTAAAAGATCCTTAAGCCTGAATGAAAATGCATCTAAGCAAAATTTACCGAATCTTCCCGTCCTAGTACTACCTTGGTTTCCTAGATATCAGTATGAGGCGGAATGCTGACCACGGACCACTCAAATGACACCAATACGAAAACAAATGAGTATGGTTCAAATTCTTCCCTGTAGGGGGAGAGCGCCTAAATCTGTTAAGGGAAACACGGGCTTACAAGATACAAGAAGAATTGGAAAGCTAATGAAAGCAATGGAAGAGGCAGGCCTAGAGAACGATGGATGGATGAAGATAAGTATGGAAACTAGAGATTTGAGGGAAGAAGATGTTTTACACAGGAACCTCTGGCGACAAATCACTTTGGGTTGAAGGATAAACACTGTATTGTGGAATATTCCTAAATATACTTACTTACTCACTGGCACTATCGAACCCGTAGGTTCATGGCCGCGCGGACACAAGCTCTCCATACATCCCTATCCTGAGCTAATGCTTTCCAATCATTCCCTGTATAATCCACTTCCCTCAAATCATAGTTAATGTTGTTCTCCCACCTCATTCTTGGTCTACCAACTGGGCGTTTTCCCTCTGGCTTTCCTACAAGAAGCTTCCATGCACGTCTTTCATTCCCCATACGTGCAACATGTCCTGCCCATCGCAGTCTACGAGACTTAACTATTCTTATTATATCTGGATTCCTATAAAGACCATGTAGTTCATTGTTATGTAGTCTTCTCCATTCACCTGTCCGTTCATCTCTCTTTGGTCCAAAAATTTTCCTAAAACTTTATTCTAAAATACTCGTAATCTCCTTTTCTCCCTTAAAGTAAGAGTCCATGTTTCGCACCCATATAATATAACTGGTAGAATAATAGTTTTATACATTTTCAGCTTAACGTTTTTTGAAAGGAGTTGGGCCATCAAAAGTCTCTTCAATGCATAATAGCACGCATTTCCAGAATTGAGCCTATGTTTAATTTCTGTGTGCATCTCATTCCTATTTGTGATTATTGTTCCTAGGTATTTGAATTCAGCCACTTCCTCAAAATTTCCCTCATTTGTCATTAGCTGTCCATTTCCATTATATATTGAATTTCTACGTGTGGCCATATATTTAGTTTTACTGACATTTACTTCCAGTCCTAATTTCTTAGTGTTATTCAATAGTGTGTGTGTGTTGGCCTTTAGTATCTCCTCGCTATCGGCCAGTAGTACTACATCATCAGCATAAACTAACAGCTTATTAATACCATTCAGTTGTAAGTCTTCCTCATTCTCTAAAGAGTTAATGGCATGCTCTAGTACAAAATTAAATAGTAGAGGAGATAGTGCATCTCCTTGCTTCAACCCATTCTGGATTTCAAAAGTGTCTGAAAACTGTTCGCCTACACGCACCCTACTCTTTGAGCCATTTAGACACATTCGTATAAGTCTAACTAACTTTTTATTCCTAAATATATACCGTATAATATAATAAATAAATGTATTACTATTATATCAGAAGGATGTTTTTAATTCGATTCTTAGTGCATAGAGTACCATTTAGTTTGAGAAGAATATATTTAAATGTAGGTAGGTAGATAATACTTTTATTTACATACGCTCTTTAACGTCCAAGGTGATTGGCGGCACAATTCAAATAGGACATGAAAATACCGATATTTTGTGCAGAGGACCTACATTTCAGACTTGAGGTTCTTTTAAGACCCATGAATCTACGAGTGTTCCATGGCTTTTTTTTTTCCTTCCAAAAAAGACATACTCACAAGGGAACTGACAGTCATTTGCATGCCGAAAACCTACCTTGACATGTCTTCCAAAGAAACGTTGTGGTGTAACAAGGCCGTGTCAAAAAAAATCTGCCTTTCTAATTTGAATACATTAAAATCCGGCACCAAATCTCTCATTTAAATTATGGGGAAGTACTACAACTCGTGAATTGGTAGATTGGATAATCCTCACTAACTGTCATTAGCGCCGCATCCAGCCTTACTTCAGTCCGTTCTTACTCATGCAAGGAGTCCATCTGATCCGTACAGTGAATTGCCATTGCTGGATTCTATCTTCGATTTCTGGGCCTTACAGTTAAATACGGCAGATTTTTTGGACACGCGGCCTTGGTACATCACAATTCTTCACTGGTGTAAATTTCAAGGTAGGTTTCGGAATGCAATGGTTGGCAGTTCCATTGTAAGTATTTTTAACGCCTGAAAATATACGTTTACCGTGGGTGGACTTTATCCGGTGATTCTCGGAACCAAAGCGAGTAAAATAACACTGAGAAACAAAAAAGAACATTTTTCTTTTGTCTCAGAAAGAAAAATATGTGATTCTGATAGTATTTTTTCTCCTGAATTCAAATATGATATCGGTTTTTCTTCATCACGCAAGGTTTCCGAGAGACAGGAATTTATAATTTCAAACACTTTAATATTTTCTACATTCGTAACTACACAATATTCGAACATTCGGACTCACCTAGAAAGTAAGAAATGGCGATTTTCTGCTATATTTCGCCTGTGGAACACCCCTCTTGATGGTCCAACAATAATCGGCCAGCATATTAGGATTACATTTTCCTTGATATCTCTTTTCAATACCGGAAATCATTTGAGTCAGCTCATTTGGGTTATTTTACAATGGACAAATGGACGAAAAAACGTTTATTAAAAAATAATTATTTAAATTAATTGATTAAAATTGAAATAAAAAAACTGTAGTTGATGCAGAAATTCCGAATACATGTTTGAAAACATACGATAAAAAAACTGCATTAAGTACAACTATCGGTACTCATGAGACAAAAATTATGTTGACCAGTGTAATCAACTCTCCAGGGCGAAAAAAGGATTAAAGATAAATGGACACTACGTGAGCTTGGTCACCCCTGTATATTGCTCGTAGATCAGCACCTGGCTAATGTACTCCATTTTCACAAACATACACCACAAGCACAGCATTTCACACATCATATGTTATGGAGTCACGTGACAAAAGTACAGATTTACCAGAGCGAATAACATCGGGTCACTGATCACGGTTTGTTAACCTACTGGCATCGTACAGTAGTTCATTCAGTTTCTTAACCACTATTAATAACTAGAATCTCATTTTTGATAATAAAATTGTATTACACAACTAATACATAAAAATGTTTGTTTGTTCATACGTACTTTATGCGCGGCCATACCGTTGATCTAATTGTGATAGGGTTTTTTGCTAAATGTTCAGAAGATTACCGGGATGAACATAGGCTATAAGAGAGTTGTGATACTCAACTCCTACACCCTTAAAAATCGCCCTTTGTAGTGGGAAACGTGAAAAAATTAGCTCTTTGGACGTTTAAATGGCTTACGCTGCCTAAACCATAACAAATACACAAAATTAATGTACACAGAATTGAATATCTCAAAAAGCTCTACAAAAAAGTCCACGATAGAATATGTTTCTCTTACGGATAACTCACAATAACAATTTTTGTCTTTCATTGATGCCAAGAAGATCGAGACAAGTACGTATATTTCTGTGCAAGCGTAGCAAAACATAACGCGTATTCTTTTACGGATAACTCACAATAACGAATTTTGTCTTTTAGTTCATTTATGCCAAGAAGATCGAGATAAGTAGATTCCCGGGCAACACCGGGTAATGAGCACGGGGAATCTTAAAATAATTACGATATACATTTATAATTATTTTTCATTTTACTTATTCAACTAATCATAAGAAGTACATTAATTTTTGTCCTGCAGCTCATTTATGCAAGAAGGTCGGGATGAGTAGATTCCCGGACAACGCCGGGTAAACAGCACGGGTTATCTAAAAATAATTACGAAATAAATTTATCCTCTCACTTATTTAACCAAACATAAAACACATTAATTTTCGTATTTCAGCTCATTTATGTCAAGAAGATCGGACTAAGTAGATTCCCGGGCAACGCCGGGTAATCAGCACGGGGTATCTAAAAATATAAATGTATAATAATTTTCCTTCTACTTATTCAACTAAACATAAAAGCACATTAATTTTAATTAATTTAGGCGTAGCAGCGCACGACGGGTATTAGCTAGTTATCAATAAAACCCAAATGCCTAACTAAAATATTAAAATAGTCAACATTTTTGGATAGAGAGGCTATCGTTATCAAAAGTAATGCCACGAATGATTTGCAAATTATCTAGAGGATTTGGTAATCAAGAGTGACATTTGTTAGGGCTATTTAACGAATAAAATTAAGCTGTTTACTCACAAATCATTATTTAAATATAGTTATTCTAAAATATTTATATATTTAGTGTAAACGGCGATGTTTAAAAATAAATGAGAAATGTTTGGTTATGTTAAATTTGTTCATCACTGCAACTTGATCATACTATTTATTGCCAAATAGGTTCGCAACATTCTAAGAATGCAACCTAGTGGGGGGGAAAGAAAGAAACACATCAAACTGTACATTGTAACCAACATTATAGTTTATTAATTCATTTTTTCCGAAACAACTCGGTGAAATCAGTATTTAAAAACACAATTATTGCAACACACAATTATCAAATGAGTAGGTCGAAAGAATCTGTTCATTATTTACCATATTCAACGTATTTATTAGAGAGTCAGTCACTGCAAAATAATGCTCTGACCTGTTCAGAATATTAAAAAAGGAAGAGCTTTCTTTATTTTAGCAATAAAAAATCTATAATTATCGAGGTGAAACTTACTATCTTCTCATTTATAAATTACTATTCTTTCCTCCCCTCCCCATTCCCCCCCAAAAAAAAACAGTAAGTTCTAAAATAATAAACTGAAAATGATAACAAATCTATTCTCAGTTTTTGACCTTTCGACAAGAGTATATAATCTTTCATTAAACTGAATTAGAACATTTCTAGGATTAATAATTATTCCTTCAATATTTTTGACTTATTCCTTCACGAAATTTCATTCTATGGAATTCTATCTTAAATACCCTCCTCCATAAAGAGTTTAAACACTAATTACACGACTGTGATTGGTTGTAAAACAAAATGCATTGAAACGTGGTTGGTCATTGACTCACATTTGGGGCATGAGTTAAATAGTCAAGACTAGTTATTGATTCTATTTGACAATTTTCAATATTTTAGTTTGGTGATTTAGATTTTATTGGTAATGTGTAATACAACTAAACTGTATATTCTTCAACTTACCTATGCATAGCTCTGACTCTGCCGCTCTGGTAGTGGAGCTCCTATTCCCAGTTTAACGCCAGGATGTCATTCCAACAAATCTGCGGATAAGCAGAACATAGTAAGATTCAACAGACCATATTACAAAGAAAAATGGACTAATCTCACCTATTATTTCTCAATCGATATCATAACCCAGAGAGAGTTTTAGCCTGTTTAACAACACTTCTTCATTATGCCCTATTCGCTGCAGGCTAAATATCCTCCATCCTTTAGAAAAATCGTTAAACTTATTTATTTGAATTTATTGTTTCCTTAAAAGCAAACCAGCGTTTTTATTAAACTGTGTATTTTCTAAATAGCGTAATATGACCAGTCTGTTGGTTTTGTGGTCAGCGCTAATGACTACAGTTCATGAGGTTCCGGGTTCGATATCCGGGAGTCAGATCACAGGAATTTTCCTTTAAGAGAAATAATTATTCCAATGTCACATTTGCTCTAACTCAATCACGATAACTACATTACTATAGTGATTCACTTCATGTTTATTTATATACGCTTTAATATCTAAGATCACATCGCATGTACACTAATTGGTTGTGTAAATATACAATATATTATTGCTCAATTTGGGAGGAATTTTGGTAGCAACAATAAGTAGAAGCTCCAGGTAAAGAAAACCAGCTATAACGGCTAGGAGCTCGACATGCTCTTAAACTCCTATACTAGCTGGATGATTGTCCACCACTGTAAATAACAGTAGAGAACACCAGCCGGCTAAAAAGCCAAGGCTTTCTATGTCTTACGAAATATATATATAAATTATGTGTGTGTGTGTGTTATATTGCAGATTTTCGCGGATATAAGTATGAATATGGAAGTTTTCTTGGGTTTTCTATGTATTTTATTATATAAGACCTAAACCTGCGACTCGAACTTATCATTCCTTGATAATGGCATGTGGGATCATGCCGAAACGTCGGAATCAGTGGCCAGAGGCCGAACTTGAATCCAAGACGCGGAAAACCCAAGAAAACTTTCATATATATATATATATATATATATATATATATATATATATATATATCCATCCATAGTAATTCTGCCCGAAAGCAGTCATGCTATGCTTGCAGCTTTACTAGGGAATTGTAGGTGTGGTAGCTTCCCCTTACTTTCCACACCGGTGAAGGATGATGATGATGATAATGATAAGGATGATGATGATGATGATAGCCATATGATTTCGGGGACCGTTTGGGCCTGAAAGTTTTCCTGACATTTGTCTTACAGGTGAGGAAAAACCCCGATAAAAACCTTACCCAGAAAAACTGCCCCGACCGGGGATCGAACCCGGGCCCGCTGCGTGACAAGACAGCACGCTACCTCGAGACCACAGCTGTGGTATTGTATGTAGGCATCAGTTCTTCTTCTTCTTAAACAGGTTAATAAATTTATAAAAAAATCTTCCTGTGACAATGTATACATTCTTATTCTTTTTCCTACAGCTTTTCTAATCTTCCCATTCCCTCTCCTGTGCATACCTTTTTTTTCATTGTCTTCTTTATTTCTTGCACCCGTGTATCTATATTTTCCTCGTATTACCGATTAGATCCATCCTCTTCACGATTCGTCCATTCTCTGTATGTTTTACATGTCCATACCATTCCAATTGTCTATAAGGTATTTTACATAATCAAAGATAGTATCCTTTTTAGTCATTTCTTGTCTAATTTATACATTTGTTTACAAGACTAGAATGTCTAGATGAACGCCATATTTAATACATTTCCAGTGTTAATACTTTGATCTTAACTCCAATGTTTCTGCTCCATAAGCCACTACTAATGTAAATCATTAGCATCATCAAGCAGTCAAAGACAAAGGCCTAGAGGTCTGTTTCGATCCAGTACTCTTCTATGCGATCGATCTTAGCTTCGCTTCCCACCTGAATAATATTTTAATATTACATTGGACAGCCTTTTATAGTCATTCTTTCAACGTGTAGCTTCCACTTATTTATGTAATTTTGTTTTTTTTTTCCGAGAATAAATTTGACTAAGTTCTGATAATAGGCATATTTCTGTGTTTGCTTTACAAAGTAAACATGACCAAAAAATATAAATTTAGTGGGTAAGTCAGCAAACTGGTAACACTGCACTAGAGCATTCCGTAAAGATAACAAGATCAATTTTAAAGAAAGCTGACAAAACACAGGGGAAGTAATGCGAGTGTTTTTGCAGACGATTTATGTTAATGCTGTGGGCGACACACAACTGCTGAGCTCGGACCAAATCTCGCTGATTTATGTCCTGCATCTTCCAATACCACACATCGATAGCGTTCGAAGTCATCGGAAGACCGTAAAACCAGATATATCAATTACATAAAGGCCTACCATCCTTTTCCAATAGCCAACTCATTAGAATCAACAAGAAGAAATTCTTACTTACTTACTTACTTACTCGCTGGCACTATCGAACCCGTAGGTTCATGGCCGCACGGACATAAGCTCTCCATACATCCCTATCCTGAGCTAATGCTTTCCAATCATTCCCTGTATAATCTACTTCCCTCAAATCATAGTTAATGTTGTTCTCCCACCTCATTCTTGGTCTACCAACTGGGCGTTTTCCTTCTGGCTTTCCTACAAGAAGTTTCCATGCACGTCTTTCATTCCCCATACGCGCAACATGTCCTGCCCATCGCAGTCTACGAGACTTAACTGTTCTTATTATATCTGGCTTCCTATAAAGACCATGTGGTTCATTGTTATGTAGTCTTCTCCATTCACCTGTCTGTTCATCTCTCTTTGGTCCAAAAATGTTCGTAAGAACTTTATTCTCAAATACTCGTAATCTCCTTTCCTCCCTTAAAGTAAGAGTCCATGTTTCGCACCCATATAATATAACTGGTAGAATAATAGTTTTATATATTTTCAGCTTAACGTTTTTTGAAAGGAGTTGGGACATCAAAAGTCTCTGCAATGCATAATAGCATGCATTTCCAGAATTGAGCCTATGTTTAATTTCTTTGTGCATCTCATTCCTATTTGTGATTATTATTCCTAGGTATTTGAATTCAGCCACTTCCTCAAAATTTCCCTCATTTGTCCTCAGCTGTCCATTTCCATTATATACTGAATTTCTACGTGTGACCATATATTTAGTTTTACTGATATTTACTTCCAGTCCTAATTTCTTAGTGTTACTCAATAGTGTGTGCGTGTTGGCCTTTAGTATCTCCTCGCTATCGGCCAGTAGTACTACATCATCATAAGTAATGCCACGAGTGATTTCCAAATTATCGATAAATTCACGACTCACGAAGTGAGGAGTGAATTTATCTAGAGAATTTGGAAATCAAGAGTGGCATTTGTTAGGACTATTTAACGAATAAAATTAAGCTGTTTACTCACAAATCATTATTTAACTATAGTTATTTTAAAATATTATATATTTAATGTAAACGGCGATGTTTACAAATGAGAAACGATAGGTACGCTTCTACTGCTTCTTTTGTTTATCACTGCAACCAGATCATACTATTTATTGCCAAAGGAACGCAATATTGTAAGGAGGAGCTTTCTTTAATATGGTAATTATAACACTGATAAATATTTGGTGAAACACGACTCTGATTGGTTGTAAAACAGAAATCATTGAAACGTGATTGGTCATTGACTCCCATTTGGGGCATGAGTTAAATAGTCAGCATAAACTAACAGCTTATTAATACCATTCAGTTGTAAGCCTTCCTCATTCTCTAAAGATAGAAATTCGGATGATTTAATGTGAAAATGGCATAACTACATTTTTTTACCGAGGAATTATCTCACGCGGTGACACTTCAAACTCGTATTTGGAAAGTCCTGGGTGTAACCCCCGACGCTGACTAGTCTGAGGTTTTCCTAAATATTCAAGACAAATGCTGCATTACAATTTCATTATCAGGACCCATTTCAATATATTGACTATTTCATTGTATTATTAAAAATAATAATGATTTTCTACACACGCTTGCACTTTGTGACGGCGACGACTGAGCTTCGCCCAGTGTGCCGCATATGAAACTAGGAGTGGCTCCCTGGCGGTAAATACCTTAGTGACTATCGAGATAGAGTTTAGTCACTTGGCCAAACAAAACACACGCCACAATATAGTAAATATATAGCCTACTATAGTTCGCCGATAAAGTGAATGAAAGCGAGGGACGAAGGGAGAGAGGGAATTCCAAGCGATAAATTACCAACCCGCCTACTGATAATAGGCACAGTCATTATATGCCACGTATCTGTGTGGTTTATTTCGGGCGCATTCTACATATTTATATTTTTATGTCTACTTTGTATAGTTAAATTTCTTTTTAAGTTTAGCTACAGTGTCTAATATTTACTTTAGTTTTAATAATGTCTCGTAAGAAAGGACAAACTATTCACAGCGAGGCAGGGAGATGATTAAAAATGTTATTAAAGTGTGTGATGAAGAATCGAGATCAGGAGAACTGAAATATTTAATTTCCCAAAAAATAAACGTGTTGCTAAATATTGTGGTATATCAGAACACAGCGTATCCAATATAAGGAAGGAGGGTGTTGTAGCTGGTGATATTTCATTATGTACCCCAGGAAAAAAAGAGACCTCGGGCTGAGGAACATAAATCTCATTGTGACGATTTTGATAGAAGAGTGATTCGGGACATTTATCAAAACAAGAAGATAGTTCCGACAGCTCCCAAACTCCTTGAAGAAATTAAAAAAACAATAGACTTCCCCTGGCAAGTAGACGCTTTAAGGCTGCAATAAAGAGATATGTTAGAGAAAATAATGTTAGTGGTGACCTGTCCCTAACAAGACTACAGGAATTGACTCAAAGTGCGGTGAACTCAATCACACCGACAGATTGGGAGGGCTACGTCAGTCACGTTAGGTCTCTGGAAGATGAATTCTGGGAAAAGGATGGATTAATGGAAGATGTGATGGACAGTTTCATCATATCATTAGGAGGAATGGATTCGAGTGGAGAGGAAGACAATAGTGAAAATAGTAGTGAGGATTGTTCATCAGACTCGGAGCTGGCACGCCCGCTAAGCTTCTAATGATAAGGTAAGTTATAGTACAATCCCTCGTGATATGATGTGCTGACTAATGAATTCCTATTCCTTTCATACACTTCGTCTGCGGACTATAGTCGCACCTAAAGCTTTTACCGCGATATGGCCAGAGAGCATACATGATGAAATCAAAATAATTATCTCGTTACAGTTTTATTTTAATTAATTTTTAAAAGTAATAGAATATAGAATCCCTTCATGGTATCTTCACCATGTGGTGGTGGAGTGGTTTGCGTGCTTAAACGATCCCGAGAGCTATGACGGCGGTAGCATTGCTGCCGATAGGGTTACCCATGCCGGACTGGTCGAAGATGATAAGCCAAACGAAAAAAGTACCTTGGTTGAAGGAGTGACAATCTTTCAGCGTAAAAATACAACTGTCAAGAAATGCGGACGTGGGTTCAATGGGGTAAAATTTTCCGGAGGTCAAATAGTCCCCCATTCGGTTCTCCGGGTGGGGATTACTTCAGGGAACCCACGCCAAAGGCTCAAACATAGGGACATGTTCCTAGGAACATGGAATGTTAGGACTTTATACAATAGCGGGGTGCTAGAGGTATTAACCCGTGAATTAGATAAATCACCCTAGGATATAGTCGCTTTACAGAAAGTTAGAGGGCCAGGAGAAGGTAGTCAGGAATCAGGAAGCTTTGCATTATACTACGGGGGTGCAGAAAGACCTGAATTTGATGGGAGAATAACATTAACTATGATTTGAGGGAAGTAGATTATACAGGGGATGATTGGAAAACATTGGCTCAGGATAGGGATATATGGAGAGCTTATGCCCGCGCGGCCATGAACCTACGGGTTCCATAATGCCAGTGAGTTAGTTAGTTTAATCGAATATATAATACTAGGATGAATTTTCGGTCCCGTAAACGATGAGAATGAGGGAAGCATAGGTGGGAAGATACTATTCCGATGGATCTTATGCAAATGGATATCGGAGAGAGGAACTGAATACAGGTGGTTGAGGATAGTGTCCACTGTAGGGCTTTGTAGTCTTTAAACCTATGGACTTCACAGAACCACAGAGTAACTCATAACAGGATGGGGATATGTGTGGGTTTGGTTACCTTTATTGCTTATGCTTTATTGGAATACATTAATTCGTCGATTTCCCTCAAATAAATGAACATTATTTAATAATAATATACATTCAAAGAAATCATATAATTCCGAAACAGCATGATAAATAAATAACATACAACAATAAGAAAAAACATCCATCCATAGTAATTCTGTCCGAGGGCAGGTCTTTCACTGCAATCAGAGCATTTTCATGCTATGCTTTGTAGTTTTACTAGGGAATTGTAGGTTTTTATAGCTTCCCGTTGCTTTCCACACCAGTGAAAGAAGATGATGATGCTAATGATGGCCTGATGGTTTTCGGGGACTATTGGACCCTAAGCTTCCTAACATTCGTCTTACAGGTGAGGAAAAACCCCGAAAAAAAAACCTCATTCAGCAGCCTGTCCCGACCGGGAATCGAACCGAGGCCCGCTGCGTGACAAGGCAGCACGCTACCTCAAGACCACAGTGGTGGACAGACAGCATATATATTTCACAAATATTCCCTACACTTCGATGTATACTCGTGCACATACTTAAAACAACAAGAAGTTGCAACACATCAGTCCACTTGAAGCGTAAATATGGATTTATATCAGTTCTTTTCGTATTAGCCTAAGCAATGATTTTTCAAAGTGAACTTCTTAACCCATTCGCTTCAGGTTTAAATACTCAATGCATTTTCCCAGAAACAGGATTTAAGTTACAGTAGATTATTCAAAACAAACAAAAGATAACGGTACTTGAGATCACAATAAAGGTGAAGGCAAAAACACATTCAGCCACTATTCATAAATGTTAACAAAGATTACCCTGCCAAGGGATGTACAAAATATATAACAGCAGAATTAAGCGAGTCTACCTCGTCTTTTGAGGTGAATGGGTTAAACATTTTTTATCTTTAATGTCAGTATTCTTTTTTATTTTTTAATGTTCGTTCATTTGTATTAAGACATGTTAGAAACCCGATTTAAAAGATTTTCCAAACTCACCACAACTAAAAAAATATATAATTAATTTACTAACACATGGCCAGATTGTACAGGGTGCTGCTACTATAACAATGTAACTTGGCTCGTAAACTATTTGAGATAGAGACATGTGGTTTTTTGCAATGTATTTTACATCTCTCAAGTTTTGTTTACATTCGTTGCAGATCGTGATTTAAACGGCAATGACGACACCACAGGAAAAGACCCAATGTGTATGGTCGTATGCTGAGTCTTGTAAATCATCAGTAACTGTTTAGCAATATGGAAGAGATGCTCCACCCAAATCATCCATAATTAGATTGGCCGAGAAATTTCCAGAGACTGGCAGTGTAATGGACTTGCCACGGAGTGGACGACCAGGTGTGAGCCAAGAAACTATCGACAATGGGCAACTTGCATTTCAACTCAGAGCTCAAAAATAGGTTCGTCATGCTTCACGGGAACTGCATTTACCAAAATCAACCATTCATAAAGTCCTCCATAAGCGGCTGCAAATTACGCAAGGTTCACTGCCGATTGACTTCCCTCGGCGTGCGGAATTTGCTGAACATAATTGACGAAGACAATGAGAATCTCAAGAGGGTGATGTTCTCTGATGAAGCCAATATCTTTGTGTCTAAACATGTCAACCGTCATAACATTCGGATATGGATGTACTGGTGATTTACCAGACTCAGCATACCACCATACACATTGGATATTTTCTTGTGGTGCCGTCATTGTATTCGCACTTGAATCAATTAGGACTCTATTATATTCTCAAAGTCTCAGTTTCAAAAATTAAAATTATGGCTTTTCAGGGCAAAGTGCCAATCAGAGCAAAAATAGTGATCAATAATGAAATAATAGAACAGGTAGCACACTTTAACTATCTTGGTTCAGATATAACATATAGCTATTATTGGGATGTACATAATAAATTAAACCGATATCAAATTATGTGTGGCACCATAAGAAGAAATTTCCGAAAGACTCGAAGAGAAACTCAGCTCAGGTTTTATAAAATTATGGCTGTTCCTGTTCTTTTATATGGTTCTGAATCTTGGGTACTTACAAAAAAGATATCTCACACATTGAAGCCACTGAAATGAAATTTTTAAGATCCGTAAAAGGATGTACACACATGGATAGATTACACAATGAATCAATAATAAATGAACTGGAGATATTTTCAATAATTGATAAACTAGAAGAGAACAAATACCAATGGAAAGAACATTTAGATAGAATGGACAATACAAGATTACCCAAAAAGATCAACACCTACAAACCACATGGGAAAATATATTTGGGACGGCCAAGGAAATGATGGACTTGAGACCGGAACAGGTCACATTGTCCTAATCCTGGAAAGGAAGAAGAAGAAGAAGCCGTCATTGTCGTTTAAATCTCAATCTGCAACAAATGTAAACAAAACTTTAAGAGTTGTAAAATACGTTGCAAAAAACCGCATGTCTCCATCTCAAATAGTTATGAGTTAAGTTATGTTGTTTTGGTAGCAGGACTTTGTGGACACACTGTACTTTATACCCATAGGGAAGCCAGGGAAATATTTGTAATGCGTAGGAAACAAGGGATTCAAAAGCGTTCAAAATCCCTGCAGTAGACGCCATTTCTTTCATTATGTTAGTCACGTCTGTTCTATACAGAAGTTCACTGATTTAAGTTAAAATTAATTATGAATTGGCTTCTAATGCAGGAGATTAAATTCGAACCTAGCGTTTATTTTGTTAGAATTTTATTTTACGACGGCCTTTAATAATTCAAGTCATTAACATTGCTACTGAAAACGGAGCGTTTAAAGTCCAATAACTATTTTTCAGAAGTCTCTTATTTCAGGATTCAGATTCATTTAGGTGTGGTAAATCTACGACTCGAGACCCACAACTTCACTTCCCTTCCGAAGAAACCCATACTCAGGACTTTTACGCATTAAAAAACCATTGACCATTGCCCGGTTAGAAACCGCAAATATTATAAATATACGCCTAGACTGACGTCTACATCTGCAATGAAGTAACAGCCCAATTTTGGGCCTTAGCTTCTCTTTGTTAGGAAATACGAGACCAAGTTAATTGTTACGCTTATTTCCCAAAGATGTCATGAATGGTATGCGGTCAATATAAAGACCCAATGAGACATCTAGTAGGCAACTAAGGTATTGCTTGGATGAAAAGGTCGATACATTTTGCATAGAGGCCTCTTTATTCTGGCTTAAGGTTCTTTTACAGCCTAAAATCTTCAGACTCCGGATCCACGGCTGAAAGTCCCTCCCGGAGGACTTGCTCGTTGGATTTTTCCATCCTAAAAAAATAAATCGACCTCGGCTGAGTTTGAACCCGCTACCCTCAGGAACATAACCACTAGTCACCGCGGCCGACAAGACGAACGTGGTAACCAATAATTTACTAGCACGGAGATGGATTTCTTTTGAACGACTGTGAAATGCCATACTAACTAACTCACTAGTACTATCGAACACTTAGGTTCATGGCCACACGGACATAAGATCCCCATACATCCCTATCCCGAGCCAACGTTTTCCAATCATTCCCTGTATAATCTACTTCCCTCAAATCATAGTTAATGCTATTCTCCCACCTCATTCTTGGTCTATCAACTAGGCGTTTTCCCTCTGGTTTTCCTCCAAGTAGCTTACATGCACGTCTTTCATTCCCATTCGTGCCACATGTCCTATCCAACGCAATCTACAAGACTTAACCGTTCTTGTTATATCTGGCTTCCTATTAAGACCATCATGTAGTTTTCTCCATTCACCTGTCTGTTCATCTCTCTATGGTCCAAAATTTTTCGTAAGAACTTTATTCTCAAATACTCGTAATCTCCTTTCCTCCCTTAAGGTAAGATTCCATACTTTCAGGTTGATGATCCTGAGATTTGAACTCAGAATTTACTAAATTTCATTCCCATTCGTGCCACATGTCCTATCCAACGCAATCTACAAGACTTAACCGTTCTTGTTATATCTGGCTTCCTATTAAGACCATCATGTAGTTTTCTCCATTCACCTGTCTGTTCATCTCTCTATGGTCCAAAATTTTTCGTAAGAACTTTATTCTCAAATACTCGTAATCTCCTTTCCTCCCTTAAGGTAAGAGTCCATACTTTCAGGTTGATGATCCTGAGATTTGAACTCAGAATTTACTAAATTTCATTCCCATTCGTGCCACATGTCCTATCCAACGCAATCTACAAGACTTAACCGTTCTTGTTATATCTGGCTTCCTATTAAGACCATCATGTAGTTTTCTCCATTCACCTGTCTGTTCATCTCTCTATGGTCCAAAATTTTTCGTAAGAACTTTATTCTCAAATACTCGTAATCTCCTTTCCTCCCTTAAGGTAAGAGTCCATACTTTCAGGTTGATGATCCTGAGATTTGAACTCAGAATTTACTAAATAAGACTATTAAAGGCTACCATCTGCACAAACTCGCTTGGTTGTTTAATTTCATTTCCAACGTCCATTGCTGATGCCAGTACATACTTTGATTTTCATTACCTAATGCACTGTATACTTTTCTCTAAACTGTAATGTAATGTAGAATACAGGTAATTAGCGCGACTATACGAAGGATGTAATAATAGCAGTGTCCCCACCTGGCAGCAATTAGGAATATCATTAACGTGAAACATGAGAGAGCTGCAACATGAGCTGCGACAATAATTGTGTTGGCAGCACTGCCGGGGAACTCTAATGTAATTTGTGATATGTCGGGGAAGAACTAGACTTTGTTCTGGTTTTATGTTACATACGGGCGTAAATCACGGGAAGGAAAAATCTTCATGTATGAGTACATAGCTTCTACATTTTAAAGTGAATCGATTTTTATTACCATATTTATATCAATAAAAAATTATTTATAACAGATAAATAAATTGACCACTTCTATACTTTTCATCCTCGTGCATAAGCTCTTCGTACATCCCTACCTTGAGACAATATTTTCCAATCATTTACATGTCGTCTTCTTCTTCTTCATCAAATCTTAGGCTTAGTTGTCTGTTATGAACTCATTGATGAATTTTTTATCAAGCGCTTCCTTGGACACCCCAGAGATCTGTTTCCTGTTGGACAAAATCGAAGCTTGGCTTTGGGAACTCTACTGAAATCTGAACTCGCTCATATAACTCTATATATATATATGGTCCACCGCTGTGGTCTCGAGGTAGCGTGCCACCTTGTCACGCAGCGGGCCCGGATTCGATTCCCGGTCGGGACAGGCTTCTGGGTGAGGGTTTTTTCGGGGTTTTTCCTCGCCTGTAAGACAAATGTAAGAAAGCTTAAGGCCCAACGATCCCCGAAACTCATCCAGTCATCATCATCCTTCACCGGCGTGGAAAGCAACGGGAAGCTACCACACCTCTAATTCCTAGTAAAGCTGCAAATCATAGCATGAAAATGCTATGACTGCAGCGGAAGACCTGCCCTCTGGCAGAATTATGGATGGATATGTGTGTGTGTGTGTGTGTGTGTGTGTGTGTGTGTGTGTGTGGCATATGAGGGATTCAGAGCAAAAGTAGACCAAGTCCAATTTCTATAGTTTGCGAAAACCTGATATTAAGTTAAAGTTATACATTTAATTGCAAATGAAGAATTAAACATTGATTTTTTTCAGAGTGAAATAGAGCAAATAGAACACTTAGTTCACCATTGATCTGAAGAATTACTGATATTTAGAACTTGAATTCACATATAATTACGATTTTCAATTTTTAGACTTGGTCCACTTTTGATCTGATCCCCTCATATGAATTCCTCCTCTCCCAGAACAAAGATTGTAATCTTCACTTTATAAGTTGTATAGTTTACATGAGAAAATATTGTTAATACCACATGGGACCTTTCCTATGTAAAAATAAATTTTGGAAAATTGAGGGTTACAACCTTGTAGTGGCGGTTGTGTGTGTAAATATAAATATATATATAATATATATATCCCTTGATATAGTTACTAAGTTTATAAAATATATTATGGATCCGTAGACTTTCATTGTGTGAGTGTGTATAACATTTTTAATATAAATTTTGGGAAACTTCTAACTGAAGTTGAATTCTGCCTCATTCACAAAAGTACTCCACAACACCCTGCCTGTTGGCCTTCTTCCAAATTGTTTCCTACCGTGTGAGGTCAAGAAACATCTGCTCTTTATAATGTAGTTTTAATATTTTCTGCTGTTTTTTGCCTCATGGATAATTGTCCAAAGCTATTTCTATAAATGTATTATTTTGATATATTAAGTGAACAAGCCACCATCGTATTTTACTCTTCCAGTATTGCTCTCGGATTCGACTCCTGATACAACATTGCTCCTCTGGTCATTATTCTCCATCCGCCATTTTCTTTAACTGCGCTAAAAAGTTTGTAATATTTTATAGCGAAATAACAGATATTTCTGGTATTTTAGTATCCTACTTTCTGCTTATAAAAATATTTTTAAACACCTCAGGCCATTGGCGTCGCAATGTCATTCTGGATATGAAAGGGCCGACAAATTTCACACAGAAGCCTCTGATTTCAGAATTAATTTCTTTCACGTTCATCATATATGTATAATCCCTTCATACGTACTTAATGAACGGTAAATGCTATAAAATATGGCCTATTAATAAAACAAATCCTACGCATATTTAAATGAAAGTTAGGTTACTAGAATCGATAAGAAACTTAATGCTCTGATAAAAAAAGATACAACTTAAATTACATAGTAATAACTGATAAGCGAGAGTCTAGATGGATTATACAGTGAGTGCCACGGTTAAAGTCATGGAGACGGGCTATGGTGAAGATGTTTCTTCAGGGAAGAAACACTTTAATAGATTTCTTGCATCCTATACACACAATACACGGTGATTACAAATGATTGGAGCGATTTCATGATTTTATTGTAGCGATCTTATTTGACATATCTTCACAGAACTTTAAAGTTATGTATAAAAACTCATAAGGTTTTTTTTTGTTTTCTCTCGCAGCCGTGTTTCAGCTTTAAACCGAGAGAGCGCAGCAGTTATCAAAGATGGCGACAGGCGAGGAGAAAGCATATGCTGTGCTTGAATTTCATTCAACTCAATCTGTGATAACTGTGCAACGACACTTCAGAACGAAGTTCGAGAAAGATGCACCGAGTGCCAACTCCATTCGGCGATGGTATGCGCAATTTAAAGCTACAGGATGCCTCTGTAAAAGGAAATCAACGGGTCGTCCTTCAGTGAGTGAAGAAAAGGTTGAGAGTGTGCGGATGAGTTTCACACGTAGCCCACAGAAATCAACACGAAAAGCGAGCAGAGAGCTGAACATTCCACAACCGACCGTTTGGAAGATCTTGCGGAAAAGATTGAAGCATAAACCTTACCACTTGCAATTTCTACAAGCCCTTACGCCCATTGACAAAGTGAGTCGGTTTGAATTTTGTACACAAATGCAGCAGTTTATGGATGAGGATGGTTTTTGTGAGAAACTTGTCTTCAGTGACGAAGCAACATTCTTTGTGAATGGCAAAGTGAACAAACACAATGTGCGAATCTGGGGCACAGAAAATCCCCGCGTTATTGTGCAGCACATTCGCGACTCCCCAAAAGTTAGTGTGTTCTGTGCGGTTTCTCAGTTCAAAGTTTATGGCCCTTTTTTCTTCTGCGAGCAGAACGTTACAGGACACGTGTACCTGGACATGCTGGAAAATTGGCTCATGCCGCAGCTGACGACCGACAGTGAGACCTTCATCTACCAGCAGGATGGTGCTCCACCACACTTCCATCACGATGTTCGTGAATTTTTAAACATGAGATTGCCAAACCGATGGATCGGTCGCAGTGGAGAGAATGATCAGAAATTGTTGTCATGGCCTCCACGCTCCCCCGATTTGACGCCGTGCGATTTTTTTGTTTGGGGGTATGTGAAAGATTCAGTGTTTGTGCCTCCTTTACCAGTAGACTTACCAGAACTGCGAGCTCGCATAATCAATGCCTTTGAACAAATTAATAGGGACATGTTACGTCGAGTATGGGACGAACTTGATTACAGACTTGATATCTGCAGAATCACCAAGGGGGAGCATATGGAGCACCTGTAACATCTCAAAAAAAACCTGGGAAGTTGCTCTATGTATCTGTAAAAGTTCGTGAAAATATGTCGAATACTACAGCTACCATAAAATCATGAAATCGCTCCAATCATTTGTAATCACCCTGTACATCGCCAATGCCTTTGCCGTGGCATAATGTATCATATTTATATTATTATTATTATTATTATTATTATTATTATTATCGTATCATTATTGTTATTACCCTATAAAATGTTGTTTGTACATGACATTTACATTGCTACATTTATTGTATCTTTAACTGTTTATAATTGTATAGTGTATATCTATATTTGTCGAATATTTATTTGTATTTGTGCTGGTTGAGTGGAAGAGAGGGCCTTATGGCCTTAACTCTGCCAGAATAAATAAAGTATTATTATTATTATTATTATTATTATTATTATTATTACAATATAGCGATATTTAGTACATGAATTACCAAAGATTCGGCGTATGAATACCGATTATATAAGAAATAATATTACAAACCTTGTATACAGTCTCAAACCGAAGTTTTGGTTTATGAATGATTATATAAAAATTACAATATAAAATTATGAAATTGTGTACGTTGTATGCAGTCTCCTCAACTGTCAAAATGATTAACACATTGTAGGCGTTTCTGAAGCTCATTTTTAGTTCACACACACGCACGCACCATCCGTCCATTTACCGCCCCGCGCCATAGTAAAGTGATCAACGTCATGATGCCTAGTTGCTGGTCCTAATCCCCATCCATCCATCCATCCATATAATTCTGCCCGAGGGAAGGTCTTTCACTGCAATCATAGCATTTTCATGCGATGCTTTGTAGCTTTACTAGGGAATTACAGGTGTGGTAGCTTCCCGTTGCTTTCCACACCGGTGAAGGATGATGATGATAATAATAAGGACGAGTCCACCGCTGTGGTCTCGGGGTAGCGTGCTGCCTTGTCACGCGGGCCCGGGTTCGATTCCCGGTCGGGACAGTTTTTCTGGGTGAGGTTTTTATCGGGGGTTTTTCCTCACCTGTAAGACAAATGTCAGGAAAACTTTAAGGCCCAAACGGTCCCCGAAATCATATGGCCATCGCAATCATCATCATTCATATTCATCTTAGGTTAAGCTTAGGATTAGGGACTCTCCTGGCGCACCATTATCATCATCAACACCTATCATATCATCGGGGCAACGCAACCCCGCCTTCCAACCTCAGAAGTGGGTTACAAGTACGCCATGCCAGGAGAGAACCCAGGAATGTCGAAAGACAAACCTGGGGCATTTGAAAAAAATAATAAGGATCATGATGGCCGGATAATTTTCGGGGACCGTTGGGGCCCTAAGCTTCCTGACATTTGTCTTACAGGTGAGGAAAAAACCCGAAAAAAACCTCACCCAGGAACCGGGGATCGAACCCAGGCCCGCTGCGTGACAAGGCAGCCGCTCGAGACCACAGCGGTGGACATTCCTAATCCCCAAGGGGGAAGATATTTTCTCATGGAATTTCGGCCAGTAAGTGACCGGGCCCACCAATATTGTGAAAAATTTGGGTAGCTACAATGAGTAGCAGTTCCACGTTGATAAAATAAACTATAACGGCTGGGAAATCCGACATGCTGACCACATGTCACCTCTATAGAGTCTGAATGATCATCCATCTCTACGATTAACACATGTGGATTTGAGGGAAGCAGCCGGATGGTAGGCCATTGCCCTAGCCTACCAGTCACTTCCTTATGATTTCAATGTTTCAGTAAAATATTTTGAGTCTTGTGTCTTTGTTTATAAACAGAGATATTCCAGACCCAAAACACTTTTTCCGGTGGAATCACTACCACTACACAATATACAATAATAACTGTAAATATCCATCCATATAATTCTGCCCGAAGGCAGGTCCTTCACTGCAATCATAGCATTTTCATGCTATGCTTGCAGCTTTACTAGGGAATTGTAGGTGTGGTAGCTTCCCGTTGCTTTCCACACTGTAAATATAATCTCACTTATTTAAATTAAAATTTTGCTCTTAATTTTCTCTTCTGTAGAAACTACCAAAGTTTTTTTATGACCATAAAATTATGACGGCAATGAGCATGTGCGGAGTATGAGACATATAGAGTTGAGATTGCGGATTCATACTTTAGCAGAAACTGAAATTTTATTTTTCATCCATAGTGTTATGCCCAATAGCAGGTATTTCACTGTAAACTCAGCATTCTCCACACTTTCCTTAACTAAGCTTTCCTTTTTGTATCTGCATACAAACCCATTTATTGTAATACTATCATCTGGGGTATTTTTTCTACCTCTTTCTTTCCGATGACCATTCCTTATAGGGTATCTGTCAGCAGGAAGTTTCTTCTTAGCCAGTGGCCAATCCAATTTCTTTTCCTCTTCTTTATGAGTTCCAGCATTGTTCTTCCTTCGCCCACTCTGGCTAGCACATCTTTATTTTTTTTATTTTGCCTGTCCATTTTATACGTTCCATCCTTTTCCATATCCATATCTCAAAAACTTCCTGTCGCTTTTCCTCATTCCGTTATAATGTCCAAGTCTCTGCACCATACAATGCTACACTCCACACAAAACACTTCACTAGCCTTTTCCGTAATTATTTTGCCAATGGTCCGCAGAAAATACTTCTCTTCTTGTTAAAAGCTTATTTTGCCATTGCTATCCTCTACTTTACTTCTTGACAGCAGTTCATGTTACTACTGATAGTACAACCCAACTATCTGAAGCTCTCCACTTGCTCAATGGCCTCATCGTTAATCCTCATTATTATCTTCCTTGGTTTCCTTCCTATAATCACGACCTTCGTCTTATTTATATTTATCTTCACTCCATAATCCTCGCACTTGTAATTTAGCTCCATCAGAATGTTCCACAGTGTCATTGCATCTTCTGCTAGCAAAGCCATATCATCAGCAAATCTTATGCACATAATTCCTCTTCCTCCCATGTTTATTATATTGGATTAAATTTTTAATGTTACACGTACGTACATTGTTTGGGCTATCAGAGATGCACACGTGGAAATATACTGAAACTTGGTATGTTTTTCTAACATAAAATCCAAGTCTCGGCTATTCTGTCACTATTACTATAGGAAATATTGAATTTGTATTGGTGCACACTGCATTTATTAAATTAATTCACTTCAAAATAAGAAACTGTTTAAAATTTTCACATTTTCGTTTATTTTAGAATTGCTTGTGTATAGTTGAGAAGTTAAGGATAAGCAAAAGCACTAAAAATATGCAAAATTAGGCAGAAAAAATAAAACAGGCATCAATTTAACATACAAAATTGTTAACAAAGATAAAAATCTTCCTATAGTGCTTTGATAGAACACAGATAAATTCTGTCGAGATTGCGAGCAATATAATTACCAATTAGTGTGAACAGTTGCAAAATAATCTACAAATTAAACCCTTTACAATTAAGTAAATATAGTTAAAAGTGTCAAGACATACCCTGGAATTAAGAACAGAGTATAATACATTATTCACCTGACACTACTAGTTATTGTGGAATGCTAAACTACAACGTGTAAAGATAACAGCACACTGTTACTGGCTACCCCAAAGTGCAGCACTGTATGCGTGTGTATTTGTATACCGGTATGTGTTTGTGAGAGAGAGAGAATAAATTGAAGACGATCATTAACACCTTGCTATAAGTACAGTCTGTGAAATGTAAACGTTGTGTCAGTATTAAAGGAAGCACAAGCGTGCAATCAAAATAAAACATAAAATAAAAAGAAGAAAAGTAAGAAAAAATTGAATATTTTTAGGCTTTCACGGCCGGTGTCTTGGTTTTTCTGACTTGTGAGATCGTTTGCGGATTAAACGTACGTAATATAATTTTAGAAACATTCGAGTTGTTGGCTACTGCTGTAGTAGATATCTTTAAAAGACTGTGCTTGGCCACTGTGAACTCCTCAGCTGACGCTACAAACTGGATGGATCGTGCAAACGTTTGTAGTCGTCAGCTAAGGAGTTCACAGAAGCCCGAATATGTCTACTACAGCAGTAGACAAAGCATGGAGTATTATTTAAGGGTCATTGACCCCGGAAGATAAATTAAACACGAATTAAAAAAAGAGCAAATATTGAATACTTGTAAAATTCAGTACCATTGTAGATGCTAGGGGCACGCCGTAGCGTAGTGGCACTGCGCTACAAGCCGGAAGGTCGAGGGTTCGAGTCCCGGTGGATCAGGATTTTTAAACTGGCCCAAAACCTTCTGGCGACACTATGACCCTGGGTCGACTCAGCCTCTAACGGAAATGAGTACCAGACGCTTGTACTGGGGGTAAAGGCGGCCGTCACGCAGGGCTGACAACCCGGCTGACATCAAGTGCCGATTGTATAGAAAAGTAGGAGGCTTAACCTTCCACTACCCCAAGGGCCTCCCGAGGCCTGATAACACTGGTCGACAAGGTTTTCTTCACAATAAATCTGATTAGTGAATCTAGTGCATTTTTTCATATTGAATTCAGATATGTACTCACAATTTTTCCATCAGGCACAGTTTTTTTGTGACAGCTACTTTTTAAAAATTGATTTTAGCATTCTCTTTGACCTATCATATGAACCTTGACCTTATATGTAGCGATTTTATTCGAGCAGTATTTAAGGAAATTATATGTAATGTCATGCTGAACCACCAAAAGAGAAGACTGTGCAGGTTTGCAACTTGGGTTCACAAAATTTTGCTGTTTTTTGTGCGAATGGGACAGCAGAGATAAGAAGTCTCACTACGTTAGAAAATCATGGCCTAAACGTGAATCTCTTATCCCTGGCCAGAAAAATGTGTCATATGTTCCTTTAGTGAATCCTGAAAAATATATTTACCTCCATTGCATATTAAATTAGTAGTAATGAAAAATGTTGTCAAAACTATGGATAAACTTTCTGATGATTCTTGTACTTGAAATGGAAATTACCCAAAGTCAGTGATGCTAAACTGAAAGAAGGAATTTTTATAGGGTCCCAAATATGGAAACTAATGGCTGATGAACATTTTGAAGATCTGTTAAATCCTCTGGGAAAAGTAGCCTGGCAGTCTTTCAAAAATGTAAGTTGCAATTTCCTTGGAAACCATAAAGCAGAAAACTATCGTGACATAGTGGCTGATCTTCTACATTCTTATAAAGCTATGGGATGCAACATGTCCGTAAAAATGCACTTTTTAGACTCTCACTTAGACTTCTTTCAAGAAAATTTTGGGGCTGTCTCTGATGAGCACGGTGAGCATTTTCATCAGCAAATTTCCACAATGGAAAAGAGGTACTAAGGCAAGTGGAGTTCTAATATGCTGGCTGACTACTGTTGGACCAAGAAGAGAGATGTTCCAGATGCAAAATATGCCCGAAAATCACTATCTACCACTTTATAGGTAAATCAGAATGAGTTACAGTTAGATGGATTTTATTAAAAATTATAAAAATGATAAAAATGTAAATGAATATCACAGAAAACTCTTGCCTGATATGAAAAAAACTGAAGTGATATTTAAATTCTGGATGAAAAATACTTCTAAAATCTCATATTTTTATTCTTGTGAAAGAAAAAAGTTCATTTTTGTCGACCAGTGTTATGGAAGACTGTCTCCTCCAAGGCCTACATTTCTAATATTTGATGATATTTTATAAACAGAAGTTTGTTTTGGTTGAGGATGACCGATACAAGAGGTATGAATTTTATAATTTTAATAGAATAAAGGTAACCGAGAAGAAAACTTAAAACCCATAGACCTGAACAGATACTGAACTCACAATCTTCGAACCATCGGCAAACTCTTCGCAATGAACAAACTACTCGAGTGATTTTTTAAATTCATAAATGGGATACTAGTTAATTAATTTTATAGAGAATAAAAACAATTTTTCCAGTAAAATATTGAGTTGACCCTAAAAGAGGAGGGGAATATATAACCAAGTAATAATTATAAATTATAAAACAATAGAGGAAATAAAATGAAGGAAATAGCATAAAAACAAAACATGGCTCTTATTAGCGTCTGTATTTGCATGAGAATGGAGCAATGCTAACAGCTTAATTTATCTAATTGAACAATTGTACACACAAAGCATAAAAATAAATTCTCTTTTATTACTCGCTTACCAGCACTAAGTATTCACACAAAGAGAAGAAAATTAAATTCAACCTATACAAACCTTACAATTCACAGATTTAAAATAAAATTAAGAAGAGCGAGTTGACTCAAGATATAACTTATTTTCGATGAAGTACAACTTCTTTAACTTCAAATTTTACTAAAATGTTTTAATTATTATGGAATTAAGAGTAATAATGATTAAATTAGTGTATATTAAATAGTAACTTTTATACATGATTTGGTGAATTATTTTTAATAATAATAATATAATAATAATAATAATAATAATAATAATAATAATAATAATAATAATAATAATAATAATAGCTTTATTTTACCTGGCAGAGTTAAGGCCTTAAGGCCTTGTCTACCACTCAACCAGGTTTAAAAAAAATACAAACAAAAAATAGTCTTAAATCTAAATTACAATATATATCTATAAATATAAACGATTACAAGTTATGAATACAATACAATTAATATTTATAATGTATTTTGATTTACTCTAAATTTAACGAATTAAATATATATGTACAATATATATAAAAAACAGGAAAAGATTAATGACATAGTATAAAATTAAATAAATAGAGAAAAATTAATTATTAGACAACAGGTAACTGTATAAGCGTGACTTAAAGGTACCAAGTGTGCGGCAACCCCTGATATCTTGAGGAAGGAGATTCCAGGAGCGGGCAGAGGCTACTGTGAAGGAAGTAGAATAGGAGGAAGTGCTATGAAGAGGAATTGTTAGCAGACTGCTATCTTGTGATCTAGTGTCAATATTGTGGTAAGAGGATAACTTCTCAAATCTAGACGCCAGGTAAGTAGGGATGTAGGAATTCAGAAGCTTGAAAAATAGTGAAAGAGAGTGCAATTTACGTCTGTCAGTAAGACGGAGCCAAGAGAGGTTATTAAAGTGTTCGGAAATATGGTCATAACGGCGGATATTGAAAATGAATCGAACGCAAGCATTATGAACACGCTGCAGTCTCTGCAAAGATTTATTTACCTGTTATCAAAAACATCTCTTCACGATACCAACCAATCTCAGGATTTTTTTCCCTGTATCAGTCATCATATAGCAAATGCTGGGTTGAAATTTCATTATCATGATCCATTTTATTATATTAGCATTTCTTAAGTATAGTATCTCCCCGCGGAGTAGCCGAGTAGTCTAAGACTATGGCGCAGAACTACGGAACGCGTGCTGGTTCGAGTCCACAAGAGGGAAGAAACTTTCATTTGCAATTTCTGCCCGTATGGGGCGTTGCGGATCCAGCAAATGAGATATTTGAATAGCTATAATAACTAAGAACTCTAGGTTGAGAAAACCAATTACAACTGGAAGACCCGTCATACTGAACACATATCGCCCATATACTGCCTAGTAATAGTTTATCATAAGTAATGCCACGAGTGATTTCCAAATTATCGATAAATTCACGACTCACGAAGTGAGGAGTGAATTTATCTAGAGAATTTGGAAATCAAGAGTGGCATTTGTTAGGACTATTTAACGAATAAAATTAAGCTGTTTACTCACAAATCATTATTTAACTATAGTTATTTTAAAATATTTATATATGTAATGTAAACGGCGATGTTTGAAAACAAATGAGAAACGATAGGTACGCTTCTACTGCTTCTTTTGTTTATCACTGCAACGAGATCATACTATTTATTGCCAAAGGAACGCAATATTGTAAGGAGGAGCTTTCTTTAATATGGTAATTATAACACTGATAAATATTTGGTGAAACACGACTCTTATTGGTTGTAAAACAGAAATAATTGAAACGTGATTGGTCATTGACTCCCATTTGGGGCATGAGTTAAATAGTCAACAGTAATCTAACAAGAGGTTGTGTTTTTCTGAAAAAAAAAAAAAAACATCACGAGCAACAAAGTCGAGAGTGATTTTGTCTAATGAAAAACTTAACCTTGCGTTGGATTTGGAGTGACTATTTAGCGAATAATACAACATCAGAAGCTAAAAATAATTATAATGTTTAATATTTACCAAATGTGAGGTTATGTATTCCGATCTTTACTTCCGGCCGATTTCTAAGCCGGTTGCATAGTTACAAATAGCATATCTTTAATGTTAAATCTCTTTGGGTTTGGGAAAAATCAATAACAGAATTGTATGAGAAATAACTATTAACAATAATGCAGATTCATTATACAAAATTTAATACATTTTTAGAGCAACAGAACTAACCATTTTTGGTGTAATTTTTGAAGTTGTTTTCTTTTGGCATTTCTTGCTGTACCATATCAATCGTACATTGATGAATCGATATCCTCGTCAAATAAGTTAATTTGCGAAGATATCTCTCATTACAGACAATTTTATCAACAGGAAGAGGCAAAATTATCGGTCTATGAGATAAATAGTCATAAGTAATGCCACGAGTGATTTCCAATTTATCTACAGAATTTGGAAATCAAGAGTGGCATTTGTTGTAACTATTTAACGAATATAATTAAGCTGTTTACTCACAAATCATTATTTAAATAAATTTATTTTAAAATATTTATATATTTAATGTAAACGGCGATGTTTGAAAACAAATGAGAAACGTTATGTTTCATTTGTTCATCACTGCAACCAGATAATATTTACTGCCACATAGAATCACAATATTGTAAGAATGCACCGAAGTAGAGAAAAAAAATGAAACATCATTACAGGATATTAATTAATTTCTGATGTTCTATGATGCAAATATGTCAATTATATTTTTCTGCAACGTTAATTCCAGGGAAATAATGCGTTTATGAAAGTGCAAACAGTGGTTTCTTTTGTTATGGTATAATCAATTGCTACAAATGTTTCTCTATTATATCTCGCAAGCAGAATCTGGTTACATTTGTAACTTGATAAAATGAAAGTGATAAAATCGAGCTGAAATACAACTGTGATTGGTTGTAAATCAAAATTCATTGAAATGTGATTGGTCATTGACTGTCATTTGAGGCATGAGTTAAATAGTCATGGTAATTCTGTAAAGTAACTAAAATGAACTTAGTTTATTAACTCCTGACAAAGGAAAGGCTATGATTCAACATCATCATCATCACTGGTCCACCGCAGCCGTCACTAGATATAAAATATGTCTTAAATTTTAATTGTACGTATAGAGCGATTAATGCTAAGAAGTTTATGGCGTAAATAATTACATCAACTATAAATCTAGAACGGAAGAGCATATACCGTACTGCAATCAATAAAATCATTCCCACGCTAAACAAGCATATTTAATTACTAGGCCTACTTAAATAAAACAGTTCACCTGTCCTGTAATCAGTTCTCACAATGTTTCGACATTACATTCTATGTATGTGTTCTTTTAGTGAATTCCGAAAAAATTAAGCTGTTGAGGTGGCTCCCAAACAGATCTTTACCGATCCCGTCTATAAACATGCCAATGTGTGTGTGCGTGTGTGTGTGTGTGTGTCTGCTAACGCTCTAGCGGCCGCAATATTTGTTTTAACAAACAAACTTGGCATACAGCTATCGATTTAAAAAAGTAAGGTCGAGTTTATTAACCAGCAAATTCTGACCATTAGACATAGGAATTCAGTTGACACGACTATTTAACTCATGCCCCAAATGGGAGTCAATGACCAATCACGTTACAATGATTTTTTATTTACAACCAATCACAGTCGTGTTTCGCCTAGAATTTACTAACTAAAGTTTATCATAATAAATAAAGCACCTCCTTTTAACATTCTGAATAGGTCATAACATTATTTTACTCTTTAAGAAATACGGCTACCAGATTGTATATATAGTGCATGAATGCCAACACATAGCGCATGCGGGAGTTAATATAAAAACATTTGGAGTAATTGATTATACCACAAAAAAAGGAACCACTGTTTGCACTTTCTTAAATGTACTTTTTCTCACAAAAATTTAATTGCCATATTTACATCATAGGACATCAGAAATGAATTAATATACAGTTTGATGTGTTTTATATTTTCTCCACTAGAGTGCATTCTTACAATATTGCGTTCCTTTGGCAATAAACAATATGATCTGATTGCAGTGACGAACAAAAGAAGCAAATGAAGCGTATCAATCGTTTCTCATTTGTTTTCAAACATCGCCGTTTACATTAAATATATAAATATTTTAAAATAACTATATTTAAATAATGATTTGTGAGTAAACAGCTTAATTTTATTCGTTAAATAGTCCGAACAAATGCCACTCTTGATTTCCAAATTCTCTAAATAAATTCACTCCTCACCTCCTGAGTCGTGAATTTATCGATAATTTGGAAATCACTAGTGGCATTACTTACGATAATTTATAAATAGCTCTAGCGGTAGCAAATTTAAGTGTTTCGCACAAAACTCCGTACAGGCTACTAAAATAAAACGAAGAATGTGTTCTCCAAAAATAAGTGAAATCCGATTATAAGTGGGGGGGGGGGGGTTACCTGAACTGAATAAGTATAAATTATTTAAATTTGTGTCAAATTATACAATATGCAACAATAACTTACGGTTTGCCTTGTCATTTTCTTATGTCAGCTTATTTAAATGTGTTGGACTGAAGCGTAAACAAATCGTGCATAACCGTAAGTTCCATCCATCCATAGTAATTCTGCCCGAGGGCAGGTCTTTCACTGCAATCATAGCATTTTCATGCTATGCTTTGCAGCTTTACTAGGGGATTGTAAGTGTGGAGCTTCCCGTTGCTTTTCACGCCGGTGAATGATAATGATGATGATCATGATGATAATGACAAGGATGATAATGATGGCCATATGATTTCGGGGACCGTTTGAGCCTTAAAGTTTTCCTGACATTTGTCTTACAGGTGAGGAAAAAATCCCGATAAAAACCTCACCCAGAAAAACTGTCCCGAGCGGGGATCTGAGGGAAGAAGATGCTCTAGACAGGAACCTCTGGCGACAAATCACTTTGGGTTGAAGGAGAAACACTGTATTGTGGAATATTCCTAATTTAAAAATATTATTGTTATTATTATTATTATTATTATTATTATTACTATTATTATTCACGTATATTTATTATAATTCAAATATATTTATTATTATAAATATGTATTATTATGGAAAAAGAATAATAAAGCATTGCGAAAAATACGCATAGGCCTATTTGGGGGCCAAACTAACTAAGAATAGGAATCGTGAAGATGGCATTAATTAAAAAAATGATTAAAGTTTCCAGAGCAATCTCAGCTAAAAGGCATTTTATGGGATAAAAATGCCACAATATATAAAACGAACATTTATAATGCAATTTTCAAAAATGCAATAAAGCATGACTCAGAAATCTGACATTTGAAAGCAAGAACAATATACAAATTATATTCTATAGACATGCACCACCTAAGAAGATCAGCAAGGACATTTAGGAGAGAGAAAATTATAAATTATATTATAAGAGAAAAGATAAAAGTGAAGGATTCCTATAACAATGATTACCGAAGCAACACAATTAAGACGGTTTGGACACATGAAAAGTATGTCGGAGACATATTGCCGAAGAATATTTATGAATGGAATCCGACGGAAAGACATAGATGAATACCAAAACAAATATGGACATTGATTAGATTATATTTATTTAGCCTGGTGGAGTTAAGGCCATGTGGCCTTCTCTTCCACTCACCAGGACAAACATAATATATTACATCAGAATATAACAATCTCAATTAACTCTAATATTAAATACTAAATAAAAATTTGATCAAAAATATCTATTATATTACGATCTGTAATGCAACGAGTTAATGTTAGTTAAAATTAAGACTAAAACTAATAATAAAATGTATAGAAGCAAAACATATTAAATTGTCCCTGTCTAATGTGTATAAAAAACAAAGAAAAATAATGAGACATAGAAAACTAATTTTACGATTATACAATATTTAAAACAAAACAAAAGAAAATATATGTTAATCTTAATATTATTTTCATAAATAATTAAATTTATTAATTGTTAAAAGAATACAGGGCAAGTCAAAATGTTGTGCAGGTTTTCAGAAATTTATTATGTGAAATGTAATGAACATATAATATCGTGAGACATATTGTATGAAAGGTAAACTCTCAAAGTTTAGTTGTCCACTTCTAAAGTTCCGCGTTCACCCGCAAGATGTCAACAGTAGAGCAGTAAAGGAAAATGGCGTTGACTGGGGATCAGAAGTCTTTCTGTGTGCTTGATTACCATGTAAACAACTCTGTGACTAGTGTTCAACGACATTTCCGTACCAGATACGATAAAGACCCGCCGGATGGGAGATCCATTCGTAAGTGGTACACACAATTTAGGGATTCAGGCTGTATCTGTAAACGAAAATCGACTGGCCGTCCGTCGACGAGTGAAGAGACAGTCGAACGCGTTCGCACATGCTTCGTGCGGAGTCCACAGAAATCCACCTACCGGGGAGCGACAGAACTTCAACTACCACAAAAAACTGTATGGCGGATTCTCCGGAAACGTTTACAGATGAAACCCTACCACTTGCAACTGGTTCAAGCCTTAAAAACCCGCCGATTATGCTTTGCGAGCGTCCTTCTGTGTTGATTTTCTCGCATTAATGGAAGAGAATGAGTTCCATGAGAGGGTAGTTTACAGTGATGAAGCGACTTTCCCACCTTTCAGGAAAAGTGAATAGACACAATGTAAGGATTTGGGGAACTGGTTACCCCCATGCAACTCTGGAACATCAACGCGATTCTCCGAAAGTGAATGTCTTTTGTGCCATTTCCCATGCAAAGGTTTATGGGCCCTTTTTTCTTTCATGAACGTACTGTGAACGGACATGTTTTCCTTGATATGCTACAACAATGGCTCCTTCCGCAGCTTGAAGCGGATAGTCCAGATTTCATTCTGCAGTTGGATGGTGCCCCTCCACATTACCATGGCAGTGTTCGAGACCATTTGAATACGGCTTTACCACAACGCTGGATAGGCCGTGCATCTCAGGGTGATCAACAACTCATTCATTGGCCACCTCGTTCACCAGATCTAACCCCGTGTGATTTCTTCATGTGGGGTCTTGTAAAGGATCATGTTTACGTACCACCACTTCCAGCAACACTGCATGAACTGCGTGCCCGCATCACAGCAGCCATTGCTGATATCGACCGCGGACTGCTACAGAAAGTTTGGCAGGAGATTGAATATCGGCTTGACATCAGTCGTGTAACAAAAGGCGCTCACATAGAACATCTGTGAATATTTAAAAAAAACTTTGAGAGTTTACCTTTCATACAATATGTCTCACAATATTATATGTTCATTACATTTCACATAATAAATTTCTGAAAACCTGCACAACATTTTGACTTGCCCTGTACTATAAGTGAGGTGTATAAGTTAGTTTGTTATTAAATAATTCTTTAGTTTGTTTTTGAAGGATGTTATAGTTTGACAGTCTCTGACATAGGGCGGAAGGAAATTCCATGTTTTGGTAAGTGAGACCGTAAAAGATAATGAATAATACACAGTGTGATGAGGAGGGATATAAAGGACAATGTGCTGATGGGATCGAGTGTCAAGATTATGTGTGTCGGATAGTCTGATGAAGCGGCGTGATAAATAATTAGGCGGTGATGTGTGAAGTATTCTATACAGAAGGGATAGGGAATGGACAGTTCTACGATCTCTGAGGATTAGTCAGAATAATGGAAGAAGGAAACTTGTAGGATGGGACATGAAAATATAAATATGAATGGGGATTGGCTATAGAATCTTGAAATGGGCACACGAAGGTTTCAAAGACATTGTAAAACCTGAGAAAAAACCTATCATTGTTAGTAAAAATGTTATATTTATCATTGTTATAATAATTATTATCATTGTTATTACCATTATTATTATTGCACCTGGATTTGACGTCAAATCGATATGTTTACAGGGTAAATGCGCAGCCATTGTCTCGCAATCAGCAAGGGTGAACTGGAGCTACCAGCCGTGCGGGATAAAAGTTTGCTTACTCGAGCATCTAACAGACATTTGGTTAAGTGTCCTATTTTTGCAGACCTGCAACTCTAAGCATCTATAATCTCACTATTTCTTAATATATTGATATTCATATTGTTACTGATTTTAAACTCAAATTTTCGTTAACCCTTAAATTGGCAAAACACAAATTTCTTCTGGTTAGTTATTTGAATGTGGCGGACCGCAGTGAAAACGGAATATTGTGAAACTGTTATTATTATGTATATTGTATAATTAGACACACATTTAAGTGGACTCTTTTTGTTCGTTTTCTTCTGATTTATTTAAAATATTAAATTAATTGAACCAACTGATGTATCCAAAAGGATACATTACGAATTTAAGGGCTAATAATGATGATGATGATGATGATGATAATAATAATAATCATCATCATCATAATACATTCACGAATTTAGGCCATTTGTTGACCTGTTTCGGCCTCAAGAGAAACACCATCCAGAAGTCTTTTGAGTGGACGTCCTGGTCTTCTTCTTCCTGCAGGTTGATATCTTAACATTAGTTTGGGTATTCTGTGATCTTCCATTCGATGAACATGTTGTATCCATCTTGACTTATAATCAGAAATTTTGTTTTCTAAAGATTCCATGTGTAATTCTTCTAAGATGTGTTCATTTTTTTTGTGATCTAGTAGTGTGTATCCTGCAGTCCTCCGAAGATACTAAAGAGACTAAAAGGTAGCAGCCCTACCACTGGACAACTTAGCGTCGGGCCAGTAACCTGTCCTAAGGCACTTCAAAACTACTTTCAAGTCTCAACACGAAAAAATCCATAAGGAATTGAAATAATAATAGGCCCTAATAATAATAATAATAATAATAATAATAATAATAATAATAATAATAATAATAATTAACAGATAGAATCCAGACACTACAATACAGCAGTTAAAAGTTTTTTATTTAACTCATTTACAGACGCTTTAACAAATAAGGACACGTCGTGCAGTAGCCGACCTTCAGGTATATCCAGTAGGTTGCGTGTTTCATTGTTTGTTTGTCACGTGCTTTCTGTTGAATTTCAGTCATTTCATTTTTATCAACACTATGAAATTATGATTATTATGCAATGGGTGCTGGTTATGAGATTTCAGCTCAGTTTTTGCCTGGAGTACTGAGGAAAACCAAGAAAACTCACATTGGACGACATCTCGGGTTTGATCCGGACCTACTGAAATCGAGTCAAAATCACTACTGTCAGAGTCATAAGCTCGGTTCTATATTTTGTATAGGCCTGAAGTAATAGCTACTAAGACGATTAAAGGAAAAAAAAAGTTCGAAATTTTAAGGAGTATGTTTTACTGGGACCTAAAAAACAGTCATTTAGTTTGTGTAGCTTAAAATACTAAAACAAGAATTATATATGTATGTATAGGCTATATGTATGCAAATGAGGGAAATTTCGAAGTGGCTGAATTCAAAAACCTAGGAACAATAATTGCAAACAGGAATAATATGCACAAAGAAATGATTAAACATAGGCTCAATTCTGGAAATGCATGCTATTATGCACTCTTTTGTCATCCCATTTCCCTCTCATTTTTTTTTTCCAATGTCCTTGTTTGTCATTCGACATTTCAGGTATTCTCTCCTGGCATTGGCGTATTGTAACCCACTTCTGAGGTTGGGGCGCCTGGAAGGCGGGGTTACGCTGCCCCAATGATATGATGGGTGATGACGATGGGTAATGATGCGCCAGGAGAGGCCTTAAACCTAAACTTAATGAGGTGAATATGATATTGATGATAATGATGGCCAGATAATGTTCAGGAACCGTTTCGGGCCTTAAAATATCCTGACATTTGTCTACAGTTGAGGAAAAACCCTGAAAAAACCTCATCCAGGAAACTTGTCCCGAGCGGGGATCGAACCCGCGCCCGCTGCGTGACAAGGCAGCACGCTACCTCGAGACCACTGCGGTGGACACTCTAAAAAAAAAAATTGAACTGAAGATATAGGCCTATAATACTGTTATTCTCCCAATTCTATTATATGAACGCTTACTCTAAGGGAGGAAAAAGGGTACGAGTATTTGAGAATAAAGTCGTTTGCCGGACGGGGCGCTATAGAGCGGCGCGGCGGCATGACACACACCTGGCTAATCGTAGCTTTGCCCCTAACGGTCGACCGTGGGTCGTTCGGTTCGAAGTCGGGACTCTGAATCGTCTGTAGACGACTTTAGTAAATGTTTGGACCAAAGATAAATACACAGGCGAATGGAGAAGTTTTCATAACATTGAGGTACATGACCTTCATAGGAAACCACATAGGCCTATAATAAAACAGTTAAGTCTCATAGACTGCGATGGACAGGACATGAGTCACAAATAGGGAATTAAAGAGGGGCATGGAAGCTTCTTGTAGGAAAACCAGAGGAAAAAGTCTAGTAGGTAGACCATGAATGAGGTGAAAGAATAACATAAACCATAATTTGAGGAAGTAGAATATACAGAGGATGATTTAGCCCAGGATAGGGACGTATGGAGAGTTCATGTCCGCGCTGCCATGAATCTGCATGTTCGGTAGAGCCAGTGAGTTAGTTATGTATATATGTATGAATGTTATTTTACATTTTAGGTGGGTCGGAGCAACAGTGTTTTACAAAATCTAAAAACTCACATTTCTCCAAAAATAGATATAGGCCTATACATATATGTAGAGGCCTATATTATTGCTTACATTTAATACTTAGGCCTAGATACTGTGGTCGTACCATCCACAGCATATAAACATGTGAAAAAGAATGGATCACAATCAAGAAAACAACTGTTTTCTAAGGACACATGCAAAGAATGGATTAAGGAAGGATTACAGAGAGATTTTCAGTTTTTAAGAAAAAAATATAACATAAATGATTACCTACTGCGGTTAATAAGAGTCCGTAAAGATCTGGAGAAATTCATTATCAAGAAAATATACGTGCAAAATGGACAAGTCTTCTGGAAGAAAATAGTTGCGCTAAGGGAACTGTCCGAAGAAGAACTTAACAGAAAAAAAAATATACTGTACCGCCACAATGTTTCTAGGGACGTAAAATATGCGAATTATAAGTGCGTGAGAATTAAGTAGGCCTATGTAATTAAGAGCGTATAAGTATTCTGCAGCTGAATTGATCACAGGGATTTATGACTGAATGTTGAAATTATCCCGCATTCATATCTTGTAGCGAGTTATACTTTTGGACATTGGAAACCAAGTGTGACATCCACCAAAAATTATCATATGTAATGCCACGAGTGATTTCCAAATTTATCGTTAATTTAGAAATCAAGAGTGGCATTTGTTAGGACTATTTAACGAATAAAATTAAGCTGTATACTCACAAATCATTTTTTAACTATAGTTATTTTAAAATATTTATATATTTAATGTAAACGGCGATGTTTGAAAACAAGTGAGAAACGATTGGTACGCTTCATCCGCTTCTTTTTTTTTATCACTGCAACCAGATCATACTATTTATTGCCAAAGGAACGCAATATTGTAAGAATGCTCTCTAGTGGAGAAAAAATGAAACACATCAAACTGTAAATTAATTCATTTCTGATGTATGATTTAAATATGACAATTATATTTTTCTGGATTATTACCTGGGAAAAAATACATTTAAGAAAGTGCAAACAGTGGTTTCTTTTTTTGGTGGTATAATCAATTGCTAAAAATGTTTTTATATTAACTCCTGCAAGCGCTATGTGTTGACATCCATGCACTATATATACAATCTGGTAGCCGTATTTCTTGGGGAGTCAGTCACTACAAAATAATGGTCAGACCTATTCAGAATATTAAAAAGGAGGAGCTTTCTTTAATATGGTAAATTTAATATTGATAAATATTTGGTGAAACACGACTGTGATTGGTTGGAAAACAGAAATCATTGAAACGTGATTGGTCATTGACTCACATTTGGGGCATGAGTTAAATAGTCAATGTGAATCACATACGAGTACTTAACTCTCATGCACTAGGCTATTAACAAAGCTACTCCCTTGCCTTGTGACTCACATCCTCCTGACATGTCGTGAATGACTGTTGACAAGAAATTAATATATTTTTCTGATTGCCGCTTTAGCAGTGTTTCTACTTCTGTAATATTAATGTTTATCCCGAACTTCAATCCATTTGGACGACACTGTAAAAATAGTTTTAAAGTTTCAGATCTGTCGCTCCATGAATTTCCGAGGAATTCGCAATCAAGGTCAATACAATTAATCGCCTCCTGGAGGTATCAACAAATATTGTTACATTTAACGGCGGTCTCTAATAAGTCAGATCAATATGTAGCAATTTATTTCAAGCACAATATTTTTCTGTGTGCCGTAAATCTACGACATGAGACTCACGGATTTCCTTTCTTCTGGAGGAAGCTATATTCACAATTGTTACGCCCTTAAAATTCCATTGACTCCTATCGAGTTTGAATCCGCGAACTTCGGAATCGGAGGCGAGTATAGTGACCGCTAGTAATAATGATGATGATAATATAATAATAGTAATGATGATAATGAAAATAATGTTATGATTATAATAATAACAATAAAAATGTTTGGAAATGCACAAAGGACGAATATCAAGTAGCTCCGTCATTGTTTGTACGAACGAGCGATCTTTACTTACGCGAAATGTATTGCGGGCAATCTACACATAGGATATTTTAGGGAAAATAATTAGGCCTATTTTTGATAGTTTCTTTTCATCTAACCACTTTAATAATAATACTTTATTTATTCTGGCAGAGTTAAGGCCACAAGGCCCTCTCTTCCACTCAACCAGCACAAATACAAATAAATATTTGACAAATATAGATATAGGCCTACACTATACTAATTATAAACAGTTAAATATACAATAAATGTAGCAAAGTAAATTTCATGTACAAACAACATTTTATAGGGTAATAACAATAATGATACGATAATAATAATAATAATAATAATAATAATAATAATAATAATAATACTTTATTTATTCTGGCAGAGTTAAGGCCACAAGGCCCTCTCTTCCACTCAACCAGCACAAATACAAATAAATATTTGACAAATATAGATATACACTATACTAATTATAAACAGTTAAATATACAATAAATGTAGCAATGTAAATTTCATGTACAAACAACATTTTATAGGGTAATAACAATAATGATACGATAATAATAATAATAATAATAATAATAATAATAATAATAATAATAATAATATAAACATGATAAATTATACGAGAAACACCAATTAATATATATACCTTACACTGGGTAATAATGAAGTCGAGGTTAGAGCAAATATAAATACTAATTACAAACAATTAACTGGTCATCAGGTAATATTCTGGTATTTTTTATTTTATAAATATTGTGGTTGGGAAGGACAATTGCATATTAATTGCATTTACGCCCTTCAGAAAAGCCTAATTATTATTAACATACTAATTTTTGAGCGATAGAGCATAAAATCATCTATAATATGATTACCTTTTCAAGATGAGGGAGTAGTTACACTTTGAGAAATATATATATTTTTAAATATACTTTTGAAAAAAAACACGATAAATTGACAGCTCTATTATGGAAGCTTCTTGTAGGAAAACCAGAGGGAAAACGCCCAGTTGGTAGACGAAGAATGAGGTGGGAGAATAATATTAACTATGATTTGAAGGTAGTAGATTGTACAGGCGTCCCGCGCCGTAGCCGAGCGGTTAAGGTAGGAAGCCTTGGCGCAGAGTTACGGGACTTGCGCTGGTTCGAGTCTCCATGGGGGAAGAAATTTTCTCATGGTATTTCGGCCAGTATGGGACCGGTGCCCACCCAGCATCGTGAGGCAATTGGGTAGCTACAATAAGTAGCGGCTCCAGGTTGAGGAACCAGCTATAACGGCTGGGGGACTCGACATGCTAACCACATGTCACCCCTACACTGGCTGTTGATCATCTACCTCTGTGATTGACACATGTGGATGTGAAGGGCCAGCAGCCGGCTGGTAAAAGGGCAACCGCTGAAAAGTGGAAACACCCTCAATCGGAATCAGATTGTACAGGGAATGATTGGAAAGCATTGGCTCAGGATAGTGATGTATGGAGAGCTTATGTTTGCGCGGCCATGAAACTACGGGTTCGATAGTGCCAGTGAGTAAGTAAGTAAGTAAGTATTACTCTTTAATTATATCAAACGAAGACCTGAAATTCGGTTCAGATGTTCGGTATACCATAAAGTTTCACTATAAAAAATTGCAAACTTTTAAGGATGTGATTTCAATTTTCACATAGTTTTTGCCAATTTCGTACGGAATGTACCATTGAGAAGATATAAATGATGGAAAAATAAATAAAATGCTGTTATAACTTTGGTTACAGCAAGATGTTTATACTTTTTTTTTTGTCCAATGCCAGCAGGTTGTCTTTTATGACTTTTCTGGCTTTTTTCTCTGGCATTGGCGGAACTGTAATCCATTTCTTAGCTTGGGGCACTTAGAAGGCGGAGTTATGCTAACCCGATATAAGATAGGTGATAAATTATTATGAAGCGCCTGGAGTCTTTAACCTAAACTTTACCTAAATTCCAGACCATGGGCAACCACAGGGACAATTCCCATTAAGAAAAAATCTTACGGTCTGACCGGGAATCGAACCCGGGACCTCATGAACTGTAGTCAGAAACTACGACAATTAGCCCATGAGGCTGGTCAGATGTTTATACATTGAAACCTGTTCAATAAATAAATGACAACATAGATTCTACAACTTGATTGAACTATTGACTTCATAATGAAAGTACAGTATTCATCGTTTACGAAAACTTGAAACTCTCAATACTGTAGTGTAATCGAGGTCCATTGATGCCAGAATACGGAGATCTCAATTTTGAATTACTTTAAGGTTGGTAGAAAACTTCCCCAAATTATGCGCATATACAACTTAAGGTTTCAGACACTTCGTATGAATAAGTAAGTTCAAAGTGACAACAACTCTAGTCCTATGAAATTCAAGCAACACTATGACGTCATTTCCATATAAAAATCACACAAGTCGCAAGAAGAAGTTTGTGCTGCGCTCTTGCGGCGTAAACTTCCAAGTCGGATACACGAATTTTCTTGTGAAACTTTGTTGGAATATTCAACTGTATGAATAACTAACATTGTGTTGCCTTGGCAACAAGCACACAATACAGTCTTTTGTTACAGTTAAACATATTGACCAGTTCTCCGATACAACGAACAACATCTCTATTTCAAATTTCGACATAAGAAAACAGCATGGCCCACTCGATAACGAATCCTTGTACTCTTACGATCTACCATTCTGAGAAGAGCTTATCAGTCAACTGTCATTCACTTGACCACCAGAATAAAATTTAGCATTTGGAATCAAACATCAGAGGCTATCAGTAAAGGTCGAAAAAAAAAGCGTTATTCCCTAGGTTGTGTATCAACTGATGATACTGTTTACATTGGTTCATGTAAACAGCGGCACGAGAATACATTCCGATAATGAAAACTTCATCACTAGAGCCCAGATTTGTATGCGAAATGCATGTTTTGTTTTACGCATTAAAAAGTTTGCGGAAATGATTTACATGTTAAGTGGACCCTTCACAGACAATTTGATCGGTATTTGATAATGCATAAAAATGTATATTCCGGTGGAAAATGCTTATTTTAATTTTTTAAAGCACTCCTAAATGTGGTATTAAATTATAATATTCCCTTCAACTAATTACTAGTAATTAATTAATTAATTAATTATCAATTATTATTTTTTAAATTAATAAAGTCATTGCAATCCGTTGGATATAAGCGTAACGCGTATATTTACATCTATGTAAATTCGTGTACTCAAGTACTGGTTGCGGCTAATCCGAGGTGAACAAACAATGCTCAGAGCAATTTGTTACGACCACCAAATCAGGAACGCAAATGGGAAATTCTGGGCAGACGAGGTTAAGAGAGAACTCCAAAAGATTGGAATGGGTTGGGTATGAGAAAAAGAGACTGAAAATCGCACGAATGTGTGGAGAAACATTAGAAGGAGGTACTTAGATATAAACCGACAAATTATTTTAGCCGAATGTGCGGGAAAACGATCACTATTTTTACAAAGAGACCTAAAACAAGTTTGGGGAAAAGAATCTTATATACTAAATCTAGGATTTAAAGAGAGATCAGGGCTAGGCTTGGTTCAGGTTAGGGGCATGGATTTTTTTAAAAATTAGCGACGATCACGATATGCGAATATGTCCAATGTGCGGGAGCTTTGAAGACGAGATACATATATTAGGAAAATGTAACGATTTAGAATATTGGAGGCATCAGTTATTACCGGAAAGATTTCTAAATTCAAATCGTGGCTCATTGGCATGCTACGAGTACTGGTAAACCCAGAAAATTGATTAACCTGGGTAGATTTCTGGACAAGACGCGGAAAATAAGAAGAACACTTATTCAGGAATAAAAAAATATGTTATCAAATTGCAATGCCATTAACTCTTAATAATTCTACATAACTAAATTAATGTATAATGTAATTATATTGATATCTAATTGTAATATTATTGTGTTTTTTTAAACATCAACTTATTATAACGGACTGTCAAGAGCACGTACGGCTTACTGCCCGTGCGATCCATATTTGTAAATAACATTGTATGTATCTTACTTTTAGTTTAATAAAGTCCTTATGTATTACATATGTGTAAGAGGGGAATACCCGTGGGCCTTGAGAAATAATATTACGGTATTGCTAGAATCGCATTTGATAAGCTTAATGAAGTATTAAATAAAAATCCTGGCTACAATAGAATTTGTCAAATTAGCAAAATGCTCTCTGGTGATAGTGAAAAAACAATAACCGAAGAGGAATTCACTGAAGAAGAATTGTGGTGAATTTCACATACACCTGTAACATCATGCGATGTAGAAAGGACATTTTCATTGTATAAAACCTTCTTCACTGACAGAAGATGGAACTTCACTCAATAAAACATCATGAAAACCTTCCTTATCTCTGTAACAGCCAGGAATAAGCTAAGATTATCCACAAAGCAAATAACACTGGTCAACATGATTTTAGTCTCATGAGTACCAATAGTTGTATTTAATGCAGTTTTTAATCGTGTTTTAAAATATGTATTCGGAATTTCTCCATCACACACAGTTTCTTTATTTCAATTTCAATTATTGGATTTAAATAATATTTTTTTAATAAACGTTTTTTCGTCCATTTGTCCATTGTAAAATAAAACCAAATGAGCTAACTCAAACGGTTTCAGCTATGGAAAACATATATCAAGGTAAATGGAATCCTAATATGCTGGCCGATTATTGTTGGACCATCAAGAGGGATGCTCCACAGGCGAAATATAGCAGAAAATCGTCATTTTTTTACTTTCTAGGTGAGTCCGAATGTTCGATTGTTATGTAGTTACGAATGTAGAAAATATTAAAGTGTTTGAAATTATAAATGCCTGTCTCTCGGAAACCTTGCGTGATGGAGAAAACCCCATATCATATTTGAATTCAGGAGAAAAAATACTATCAGAATCACATATTTTTCTTTCTGAGACAAAAAAAAAAGTTTCGTTTTTGTTGCTCAGTGTAATTTATTTGATTTATTAAAATCTGTTTTTGCATATTTAGGGTGACTATTTAACTCATGCCACAAATGCTAGTCAATTACCAACCACGTTTCAATGAATGTTGTTTTACAACCAATGACAGTCGTGTTTCACCTCGCTCTTTATCGATTTCTCTTTATCAGCTCCTGCTTTTGTGATAAAGAAAGCCCCTCCTTTTTAATGTTCTGAACAGGTCAAAGCATTATTTTTCTCCAACAAATACATTCAATATAGGAAATAATGAAAAGATTCCTTGATTTTACTGAGTTGTTTACTAAAAAATAAATGAATAACCCGTAATATTGATTATGATATATAGTTTGATGTGTTTCATTATTTCTCTACTTGGGTGCACTCTTATAATATTGCGATCTTATTTGGCAATAAATAATATAATCAAGCAGCAGTGAATGAACATAACCTCACATTTCTGATTTACTTTCAAACATCGCCGTTTACATTAAATGTATAAATATTTTAAAATAACTATAGTTAAACAATGATTTGGAGTAAACAGCTTAATTTTATTCGATAGTCCTAACAAATGCCACTCTTGATTTCCAAATTTTCTAGATAAATTGGAAATCACTCGTGGCATTACTTATGAATATTTTCTGTTGTTTCCATGCAAATTTAATACTTTATTTTGCATACAAATCCGGGCTGTATTCATCACTATTTAATCTCAAAAAAGTCATTTAAAAATTTAATTCCGTTATGGCAATTTAACCTCTCATCTATTGGTAATTTTACGTTCAACACGCCACTCGGGCGTTAACAGTGGCACGATCTGTCGGGAGATGGATTTTAACTACGGATCACACAAGGACATGGAGGGTCTACCCGAGGCAACACAACATTAAGACGAAATACACCATTCATACTCACACATTCATATTAAACATGGCGAATATGATGCTGATGATTATGAAGGTCGGATGATGTTCGGTGATCGTTTGGGCCTTAAAGTTTCTTGGCATTTGTCTTACAGGTGAGGAAACGCCCCGAAAAGAAAAATCATCCAGGAAACTTGTCCCGACCGGCCATCGAACCCGGGCCCGTTCCGTACGAGGCAGTGGCGCTCTCTGAAACCTCAGAGGTGGACTAATCTATGAATGCTGGAATTAATTTGTTATATAGTTATGAATTATTTAATTCTTTAATAATTTTATACTCATGTGGAATGGTTTGCGTCGTATAGGCTATTTATCTAGAAAACCCCTAAAATGTGAATCTTCTAGTAGGGCATTTTTATAATTTCGGATGTACCCGTTACGTATCTATAGGCTCTAACATCCCTGCAACGCGTGTAAGCGCTCATTAGTCCGCCTTTCAGTTATCAGTAAGACAATTTTAGTAATTAGTAGTAATATTTATTTTTGCGCGTAGTGCGTTCTGTCGTACTTACAGCAATGGCGACCATGATTGAAAGTTCAACTTCCTACATCTCGGGGTTGCCATCCTAAATAACTATACTGTAATAAAATGACTATAGACTACTATAATATTACATATTACAAACCGCGTGTGGGAAGTAAAACCACTGCCCTCTATGTATACTTCGTACAATGTACATACAAAAAATATCCAAAAGGTAGTGTTAATATACATTACACGAAACAAATCACTGCATCTTAAATGAACTAAATTTTATTTGAAACAATGTAAAACAATAACTACGTACTTGCCGCCATGTTATCACTAATTGGTCTCACGGTCTCCTGTACTTTTAATTAATAAACATTGCCCACACTGTCAACATTAGTCAGTTGTTTATAATGAACGCAAATATTTCCAACAAAGATGCTATTATTTTACTATTATTTATTATTTTCAAAATGTCATCGCGCAAAAAATAACATACAACGCACGTTTGCGAAGAGTTTTACAGAATATTGGAAATCAAAAACCTCGCTATCGCACAGTTTTTAAACATTTTCCTCGATTCTATAAAAACCACTTCCCAACCTCGAATTAGAATATACTATCATTTAGCCTGATTCAGTTATAAGACCTTGTGGCTTCCTCTCCCACTCAATGAAGACAATGTATTATATACGTAGTATGTATTAAAATTAAAAAAAATGACGTCCAAAAATAAATTACCAACTCGTGAAAAAAAGGTTCAGTTTTATCTTTATTCGTATTTTATAAGAGATTAAGCCTTAAGCAGGCGTTATTTGACGCAAGTACCTTAATAATAACTTCTCTCTCTTTCCTTAATTAAATCTCTTCCTTTGTAGCAACGTTTGCATGTCTCCACGCCACTTGTCCCTTACAGGAACACGACCTGTCGGGCGAGGATTTTAAATTCTACATCACACACACGTTTTGACCACATAAGTACATGGATGACCTCCCTGGATGATATTCAGACCAATGCCACAACCATCTCCAAAATTATACAAACATTCTAATCATTCACACTATATATTCGCATTAAAAAAAGGCGAATATAATATGGATGTTGTGATGATCAAATGGTGTTCGGGGACTATTTGCGCTTTAAAGTTTCTGACATTTGTCCTACAGGTGAAATAAAAACTCACTCAGGGGATCGAAGCCGGGCTCGTTACAACTGAAACAACGACATTACAATTAAATCACAGCGGTGGATGCCTTAATAATAATAATAATAATAATAATAATAATAATAATAATAATAATAATAATAATAATAATAATAATAATAATAATAATAATAATAATAATAATAATAACAATAATAATAATAACAGAATTAGATAATATAAATATGGAGTTAGTCAAATACAGTGGAATATTGTGTAAACTACGAATACTTCATCTAATTAATATATGTTTGCAGACCTATGGGATTCCAACCACTTGGAAAACAGCAATTGTGAAGAATATATTCAAAAGAGGAGACCGGAGAAATTGCGAGAATTACAGAGGGATTAGGTTAATGAATACTGGCTACAAGATATATACGAAAATAATAAATAATAGATTGAGAAACATAATAGAAGTAATAATAAATGAAAATCAAAGTGGATTCAGAAAGGGAATGTCATGTATAGACAATGTCTTTACACTGAAACAACTCATAGAAAAGAGAAGAGAACTTAACTTAGAAACTCACATAGGATTTATAGATTTGGATAAGGCCTTCGATCGAGTAAACAGACAGAAATTATGGGAAATATTACGAATGAAAGGATACCCGCTGTGCCTTGTTGAAACAATAAAGAAATTATATGAAGAGACAAATATAATTATAGATACCGGATTCAAAAGAACATATACAATCAAAACAAATACTGGATTACGACAAGGATGTAGTTTATCACCCACTTTGTTTAATATATATATATATATATATATATATATATATATATATATAGACAATATTTTAAATAAATGGAATGTTTTAGTGAATCCAGGAATAAGAATGGATAACAAAGTGTGCATAAATAATCTTCTATTTGCTGACGATGTAATCATATTACAGAAAAATGAAGACGACTTACAGAAATCTATGCATGCATTAAATGAAATATGTAAATTGTACGATCTAAAGATTTCTGTAAGGAAACGAAGACCATGGCTTTTAGAGGAAGAGATCCAGTGAGATCCAAAATTATTTTAGAAAATCAAAGTATAGAACAGGTGTCTAGTTCCAAATATTTTGGCTGTGATGTTGGCTACAATGTGGAATGAGATATTGACTCCAAAATAAATAAATTTCAGACGGTGTGTGGAACAATACAGAGAACATTCAAAAATAAAATTAGAAAAGAAACCAACATAAAAATATATAATGTTATGGCGGTTCCCACAATATTGTATGGATGTGAAACTTGGGCACCAATGAAAAAACCGAAGGATAGAATACAGACGGCGGAGATGATGTTCCTAAGACAAGTAAAAGGATGTACAAGACTTGATAGAATAAGAAATGAGGATATAAGAGAAGAATTGAAAGTACAGCCTTTATTGGATAAGGTCACGTATTACAGACAGAAATGGATTGATCATATGGATGGAATGAGTAAGGAGAGATATCCATTGTTAGCAAGAAATTATCAAGCAAGAAGAAGACGTGATGTTGGAAGACCTAGAAGATGTTGGGCTGATGCATTATGAAGTCGGAACGGGCAATTGCCTAATCCCTGGAGTGATGATGATGATGATGATGATGATAATAATAATAATAATAATAATAATAATAATAATAATAATAATAATAATAATACAAACGGCTGCACAAGAATGGATCGGTTAAAGAATGAAGATATGAGAAAGAGTTTAATATATATCCATTAAATGATAAAATCAAAGAATATAGAGAAAAATAGTTTAGACATGTATAAAGAATGAACGTAACAAGATTGCCAAAAGCAGCACTTAACTACAAGCCAAGAGGTTCAAGGAATGTAGGAAGGCCAGTGAAAAGATGGACAGAACAACTGTGAGGCGGAACACGCATTTTGCCTAGCCTGTGAAGAACAACAACACTAGTAATAATAATAATAATTTTATTAATATTCTCCATTAATCCAAAGTAATTTGTCGCCAGAGGGTTCTGTCTTAAAGTATCATCTTCCCTCAAATCTCTAGCTTCCATACTTCCCCTCACCCCATTTATCCACGTTCTCTAAGGTCTGTATCTTATACTTCTTCCATTAGCTTTCCAATTAAGGATATTCTTTGGAATTCTATCTTCTTCCATTCTTAAGAGGTATCAATGCAATTTCAAAAGTTTTTCTTTTATTTTTTCTAATATTTTTTAACTTGCATAAATTAAAATAATAATAATAATAATAATAATAATAATAATAATAACACATTTATTTTTCTTATTCTTAATTTAATGTCTCCCTTTTAGTTACTTTTATATGCTCCATGCCACTGGGGCAAGGGACACAAAACGTTGAGCGAGAATATTTAGACTTTGGAATGCTTACAAATATGTTTGACCCTACAGGACATGGAGGGCCTTTCCGAACCAGGAATCAGTTAAATGCGGACCTCCTCCGAGAAAGCACGTACACTTAAGATAAAAATACACTACTTTTACCACATATTCATACCAAGCAAGGCGAATATAATAGGATGATTAGCCTATGATGACCAGATTGTATTCAGGACTGATTCGGCCTTAAAATTTCCCTAAATTTGTCTTATAGGTGAAGAAAAACTCCGAAAAAAATCAATTAGGAAGACTGTACCGACCGGGGATCCAACCCGAGTCTGCTGCGTAAGAGGTAAAGACGTTATCCCGATACTATCGATAATGAACTAAGCAAGATGACTGATTGAGTATAGAGCTCCGATCGAATAGTCAAAGAGTAATAAAAGGGGGGGGGGATGTGTACTGATCAGAGTGTGTGTGTTTTCAAACTAATTGTATGCATTGTATATATATATATATATATATATATATTTAGGAATATTCCACAATACAGTGTTCTTCCTTCAACCCAAAGTGTTTTGTCGCCAGAGGTTCCTGTCTAAAGCATCCTCTTCCCTCAAATCTCTAGCTTCCAAACTTCTCTTCACTCCATCCATCCATCCATCCATCCATCCATCGTTCTCTAGGCCTGCCTCTTCCACTTCTTCCATTAGCTTTCCAATTAAGGATCTTCTTTTGCATTCTCTTTTCTTCCATTCTTATGCATTGTATATAAATTACTTATTATTACTTGTCCAGTGGTTACTATGCACACTGTATGCAAGACTGTAAAAAATTCTGATTTTTTCGGAAGTGAAATAAAGCGTTGAATTCCGTGAATCAGACTTGCGGAACGTAAAGCACCCTGCAGTCTTGAAATAAAAGGCGTTTGAGCAAAACACACCGGCACCTTCGCTCCTATATTTGAATTTCAATCCTAATAAGAGATGTTAAAGAGCACAGATAAAAATACGAACTAAAAATTGCGTCCATATCTAGTGAATCTAGCTGTTATGTAATAAAATCGACTATGGCGAGAAATTCTGGGACATTTGTACTCCGTAATCTCAAGGTCGTAAAGAAGGATTCGTTATCGAGTGGGATATTCCATTTTATTTTCCTTTAAGAGGACCCTGAATACTCTGTATCCATAATGTTAAAATTTCCCTCATAAAGTGTAGCTTTCCACGATCTAGTGAAAGGAGTTGCTTCACATTTTCAGAGGATATTTAACAAATCCTCGTGCATAATTTAACGCTGGGATTTCACTAAGAAGTGATTATTATTGGATTTACATATAAAATTATGCTGAAAATGTAGTAAATGTATTTTGTTAGAAAAATATTTACATAATGAATAAAAGATATCACTCTTAAATTACAATTAAGGGTTTTATAAATGGCCACTACAAATTTCGGCGCCGTGCAAGCTAGCACGATATTTATATACCCACTTAAACACCACTTAAATGCATCAAATAATCATAACATGATGTATTAAACATATTTAGCACCGGATTTTAATTATCTTTAACTCACTTTACTCGTTAACAAGAAAAAAAAAGTGGGACTATTTCCTTTCATGACCACTCTGGTTACAACAGTTATTCTATGAACCAGAGATAACCACAATAATAACCAGAGATAACCACATTAATAATCTGCGATAACCACATTAATAACCTGCGATAACCACATTAATAACCTGCGATAACCACAATAATAACCTGCGATAACCACACTAATAACCACCGATAGAACCACTACTCTGTTGATAACACAATAACTCCATCGATAATAACTGTTTTATATCCGAATTTAACCGCGTAAAACACAAACAAATGTACACCCTTAGACAAAAAAAAAATTAGTCATCCGCAGATCAGATTCTATCAACCGATCGGGAAACTTCTTGAGCGCTCGCAAAAGCCGTATTCACATTAACAGGTTTTCATAATTGTACTGGGTTGTTTGCTAGTTAACGCAGTGCACACTTAAGCAACATGGAAGAGAGAGCTTGACTTAGTGTGTTTTCGTGGTCGAGAGGTTTAACAGACATCATTTGCGTTCGTAACCTTACGGGCTCGATTCCCGTTCTACTTTTTTTAAACTGAATGTTAGAATAGCATTTCGTATGTAATATAGTTTCATATTTAATTTTATAATTGAGTTTTATGGCTTTAATGCACACACAAAACACACAAAAACACAAATAAAAACATTATTTTAATAAATAAATGAGGAAAGAAAAGAATATATCCTAAAACGAAAACTTGAACAAAAACAAAATCAATATCGGGTGTATGAACCCTCAGCATCTATTACCACTCTCAATCTGCGGGGCTTTGAGATTGCCTTGTGCCTATGTCCTTTTGTGTGCGCTGAGCCATGGTAAAACTCAATATGATTCATTATAAACAAACTTGTTAGAGGCTGTTGCTTTTGCGCAGACGTCTGCGCATGAGAGTCTATTGAATGCAATACATTGAAATTACCTAGAACAAACCCTGAATGTGGTAAATATAATTGTAACAATAACGACATTAACAATGATTTAATTCAAATGTCAAAATAAAATGTTATACATTTAATTCGTAAAACATTTTAATGCAAATATCACGAGAAAAAACCGCATAATTGATCTAAGGATGGATATCTGAAAAAAAAATCCCTGGTCCTCCAGGTTGGGGGTTGATGAGGTAGGCCAGCTCCCTCCTATCAGAAAAAAATGCAATGCTAAGAAAACCTAATAGAGAATGATTATATATACACACACTAAATAGGATCAATAAAGATATTTTTTTTAAATGTTTTCATGAGAACAGCCTCAATAGATCCATTCCTTCGGAATTCCCTAAATGTGAAGTTTCTAACATATGGGACGTTCAGAAGCCAACATGGTTAACTCAGCTGTTGGTGATTTCAGAGTTGAAAAATTGGAAATATATTAAATTTTACATATTTTCAGTTTTCAATGTGATTTACAGTTCAAACAATACTTGTTCTCAACGGTAAAGAAGGCGGAAGAGAAACCTGCAAGAAAAGGGGTAGATGGGAGTACAAAGCTTCGGTTAGCAACCCGTCTAGGAGAAGGAAACTCCAAAATAAATCCCCAATCCACTAGGGAATGTGGTTGTGCGTCTGGGCTGGTAACCCGTCCACGTAAAAAAATTCCAAACTCATCTCTCTCACAGCGTTCAGCCGGACGGATTTAATGGACGACGACATAAGATATAAGACAGAGTTATATATATATATATATATATATATATATATATATATATATATATATATATATTTAACATTGAGCAATGCAAGCTTAATATGGTATGATAAGAAAAATAAATGCCTGGACGGGATTCGAACCCGGAACTCTGAGTCTGTAACTCAGGTACGCTGAGGTACAGACTCAGAGTTCCGGGTTCGAATCCAGTCCAGGCATTTATTTTTCTTATACCATATATATATATATATATATATATCCATAGTAATTCTGCCCGAGGGTAGATCCTTCACTGCAATCATAGCATTTTCATACTATGCTTGCAGCTTTACTAGGGAATTGTAGGTGTGGTAGCTCTTGCTTTCCACGCCGGTGAAGGATGATAATGTTAAGGATGGTGATGGTGATGATGGCCATATGATTTCGGAGACCGTTTGGGGGCCTTAAAATTTTCCTGACATTTGTATTACAGGTGAGGAAAAACCCCGATAAAAACCTCACCCAGAAAAACTGTCCCGACCGGAGATCGAACCCGAGCCCGCTGCGTGACAAGGCAGCACGCTACCTCGAGACCACAGCGGTGGACTTTATATATATGTATATATATCCATTGAATGATAGAATCGAAGAATATAGAGAAAAATGGTTTAGACATGTAGAAAGAATGAATGTAACAAGATTACCAAAAGCAGCCAAGAGGTTCAAGGAATGTAGGAAGGCCAGTGAAAAGATGGACAAAACAACTGTGAGGCGGAACAGGCAATTTCCATAGCCCGTGAGGTGAAGAAGAAGAAGAGGAAGTAGTTCAAACAATATAATACAATTTAAAAAAAAAATGTTTTCATACATCATAGAATTCAATACCTTACTTAACTTTAACGCTGAACATTTCAAAATCTTTGGAAATGAAGTTAATCATCTTCACTTCTGAACTTCTCAAATTATCAACCTCAAAAAAGATCAAACTTTTTTTATTACAATTAAATAAAGTCGCTTCTGTGCGTTAAATTCACCTATGCTTACGGTACCGGGAAATTTCCTGAAGGCAATGAAGGTTAGAGTCTAGAGCTAACAAACTTACGCTTCTCCTTCCATTGGCTGTGAACATCGTACACTTTAGTTTACATCGCATACGGGTCTTTACAGTCGGTATTAAGAGAACACCATTACCTTTGCAATGTAGTTTACATGTTGATTAGAAAGATCATCACACTGTGATCTTCAATTATTTCATTGGGTTAGTTAACTATGTATTCAAAAACAATTTAAATATATAAAAAGCAATTTAAATGTATATATATACCATGCACGATGACTAGAAAAGTTTAAAATAGAATGTAATTTCCTCGAAGTGTTTTTTATCTAAGTTGAGCTGCATTCATTTGAATAAGTAGGTCACAAACAAGTGAATGTCGCGATTCAAACGTCACAGTAAATCTGTTCCCTCGGGAACTCATCATCTAGAAGAAAACAATCACATCAATTGCCTTTCCCTTGGTATAGACCTATACTTGATTCCTCCTAGATATAAAATACTACCAAGTAGTTTAATACCTTCCTCGAATAAGGATGTAACCACCATTATTTAAATGTAATTATTTACACGAGCATTTCGTGAATATTGATGTATGTCCTTGAATATAACTAAAAAATAAAACTTTATGAATGCAATTCAAAGCCATGGAACAGTTATAAATGTTATTAACTAATGCATCATAATAAGAGAATATTTATCATAAGTAATGCCACGAGTGATTTCCAATTTATCTAGAGAATTTGGAAATCAAGAGTGGCATTTGTTAGGACTATTTAACGAATAAAATTAAGCTCTTTACTAAAAAAATAATTATTTGAATATAGTTACCGGTGTTTTAAAATATGTATATAGTTAATGTAAACGGCGATGTTTAAAAACAAATTAGAAACGTGAGGTTATGTATATTCACTTCAACTCGATCATATTATTTATTGTAAGAATGCACTCTAGTGGAGAAATAATGAAACACATCAAACTATTATAATCAACATTATAGGTTAATCATTTATATTTTGAATAAACAACTCAGTAAAATCACTGAATCTATTCATTATTTGCTGTATTCTATGTATTTGTTGGAGAAAAATAATGGTCTAACCTGTTCAGAATATTAAAAAAGGGGGAGCTTTCTTTATCACAAAAGCAGGGGCTGATAAAGAGAAATCGATAAAGAGTGAGGTGAAATACGACTGTCATTGGTGTAAACCAGAATTCATTGAAACGTGATTGGTCATTGAATACCATTTGCGACATGAGTTAAATAGTCAATTTAATCAATGATAACTAGTTGGCATTATGCGTTAAACGGCTAATCGCCAGTATGTAACTTTCGAGAAAAATACGTTCAAATTTTAAGTCAATCTTCACTATTTATCATAGCTCGAAACTAACAAAACCGGATATTATAGGCTAAGTGATTCTCCTTGTTCGATAGTCATGCATCAACAATCTAAGAGCAGGAACATATGAGGCTTAGCTGCATGATGCAAACTATTTCCATTCATGAAGATCTGGTGTCAGTGCAGCAGATGCCAACAAAATATTTTTAATGACACTTAGCCGGTTGATGCATAACATCCATAATTTACATCTATGCAGATGTGATTTACTCTATTAAACCCTAATTCAACATTGTGGGAATAACACTGAGCAACAAAAAATAAACTTTTTTTTTTTTGTCTCACAAGTCAGAAAGAAAAATATGTGATTCTGATAGAACTTTTCTCGTGAATTCAAATATGATATCGGTTTTTCTCCATCACGCAAGGTTTCCGAGAGACAGAAATTTATAATTTCAAACACTTTAATATTTTCTATTCGTAACTCCACAATATTCGAACATTCGGACTCGCCTAGAAAGTAAGAAATAACGATTTTCTGCTATATTTCACCTGTGGAGCATCCCTCTTGATGGTCCAACAATAATCTGCCAGCATATTAGGATTTCATTTGCCTTGATATTTCTTTTCCATAGCTTAAATCACCTGAGTTAGCCCATTTGGTTTTATTTTACAATAGACAAATGGACGAAAAAACGTTTATTAAAAAATAAGTATTTAAATCCAATAATTGAAATTGAAATAAAAAAACTGTGGGCGATGGAGAAATTCCGAATATATATTTGAAAACACGATTAAAAAAACTGTATTAAGTACAACTATTGGTACTAGACAAAAATCATGTTGACCGGTGTAATATATTGCTAGGAAGATCAAAGTTCATTTGAAATTTGTGACACTCGGTGGCTTACTGGATACGACCTGGATCCGAGATTCACGGAATTGAACAAAACCTGGTTTCAGTACGAGTTTTGAAAAACGGTGTTAATGCTCTGATAAGTCAAAGAGCACAATAAAATTCAATACTATGTACAAGGAGTATTATGCCTATACATTTTCACAAAGTATCGTTCATCCCGAAAGGATAAGCTGTACAATGAAATAGTGTTGGGTACGTTATTTTTTGCGCAATAGAGCGTTTTGTCGTACTTACAGCAATGGCGACCATGATTGAAAGTTCAACTTCCTGCACAACCTAAATAACTATACTGTAATATTACACATTATAAACCACGTGTGGGAAGTAAAACCACTGCCTTCTACGTATACTACGTACAATATCCAAAAGATAGTGTTAATATACGAAACAAATAATTGCCTTTTAAATGAACTGAACTTTATTTGAAACAATATAAAACAATAAATTCGTACTTGCCGCCATTTTATCACTGATTGGCATCACGGCCTCCTGTAGTTTCACCTATTAAACATTGCCCATACCGTTAACGTTAGTCAGTTGTTTATAATGAACGCAAATATTTCCAACAAAGATGTTAGTATTGTGGCAAGTCAGTCACACAGCCTCCTGTGTAAATCTATAAATAAATCCCTACCGGTAATAATAATCAGATAAAATTATAATATCATTTAGTGAAGCAGTTACTGGACTTAGGTCATATTTATATTCAAATTGATCAGGGAAGCGAGTGGAACCTGATTATGTAGGAGCAAAGGTCATATAAAATGATCCAAAGAAGTCAGCATCAATGTAATTAAATTGCTAGTTATTAAGGAGGGTACTGACAACTCAGGTAATGTAACCCTTTCTTTTGTTAAGACGGAAGTGGCTGACACATCATAATAACTTACTAATGACAAAATCCTTTGCTAGACAGATTGAGTAGAAATATCTTCTAAGCCTCCAGTTAACTGATTTATCGTGATAACCATAACTCATTAGCTAAATGTACAAGCGGGGGTTTTACCCTGACACAAACTACGCTAGCAAAAAAGTGTAGGAATATGGCAATTTTCTAGCGTCTGAAGCCTAGGAAAAAAACCCAAGCCTAAGAAAAAAAAACCCAAGCCTAGCTAATGTTTGTGACCCGACTGTACGTGAAGCCAGCACGGGAAAAAAAGGTCCAACCTCTGAAGGCGTAAATCGCCAATAATAAATTTGTAACACCCCCGGGATCAAAATAGGAGGGCGCATTAACCAATTATATGTTTCGTTATATGTGCCTAAGCACTGACCTTAGGTCCACTAGATCGAGGTAGTGGGAGTAACTAATTTACCTATAGGCGAGAGAGGCTTCTCCTCGTCACTTCTCGTATAAAATTACATCAAGTCACTTCTCGTATAAAATTACATCAAGTCACTTCTCGTATAAAATTACATCAAGTCACTTCTCGTATACGATCAAACAAAGTCACTTCTCAAAAACACTTCGTTCTGAAAGTTGAATAAAGTCACTTCATATATATACAATTACTTGCAGTGTATAAAAGTTAAGAATAAACTACTTTTGCCAGACCTTCTTTACACATTAATTCTGCCCGACGAAGTCCTCGTGGAATCCCGAGATAAGAACCTCAACTCTACCGATTACCAACCTGAGCAACCTAAGTTCTCACACATGGAGAACTCCTTCAGTATTCCTAGTGTCACTAAATCCAATCTTTACCTCTTTACCCAACAATAGCCCTTCTCCAGTATGTTACCATCATTTATTATTTTGAAACTATCAGCTTCATATCACACTCTGCAAAGATTCTCTTGAGAACACTAAATCGACGTTTACGTTCTACGATGGAAAGCGAATTGGAAGAAGAACAGTTTGGCTTCAGGAAGGGAAAGGGTACAAGAGATGCAATTGGATTGATACGAACAATAGGAGAAAGATATATAGAAAAAGATAAAGACGTTTATGCAGTATTTGTTGACCTGGAAAAGGCCTTTGACAGAGTAAATTGGAATAAACTCCTGAAGATCTTGAAGAAAATTGGCGTGAACTGGAAGGAGAGGAGGCTCATAAGTAGTCTTTATATGAAGCAGCGAAAAAAAAGTGAAGATAGGAGAAGAAATGTCAGAGGGAAGAGAAATTGGAAGAGGGGTGAGGTAAGGATGTCCTCTATCACCTGCCCTTTTCAACATCCACCTGGAAGACCTAATGAAGAACTGCTTCAGTAATACGGAAGGCGTAAACATGGGAGGAAGAAGAATAAAGTGCATAAGATTTGCTGATGATATGGCTTTGTTAGCAGAAGATGCAATGACATTGAGGAACATGCTGATGGAGCTGAATGGCAAGTGCGAGGATTATGGGATGAAGATAAATATAAATAAGACGAAGGCCATGATTATAGGAAAGAAACAAAGGAAGATAAACATGAAGATTAAAGATGAGGTCATTGAGCAAGTGGAGAGCTTCAAATACTTGGGTTGTACTATCAATAGTAACATGAACTGCGGTCAAGAAGTAAAGCAGAGGATAGCAATGGCAAAAGAAGCTTTCAACAAGAAGAGAAGCATTTTCTGCGGACCTTTGGCAAGAGAAATAAGAAAGAGGCTAGTGAAGTGCTTTGTGTGGAGTGTAGCATTATATGGTGCGGAGACGTAGACATTGCGATGGAATGAGGAAAAGCGACTGGAAGCTTTTGAGATGTGGATATGGAGAAGAATGGAACGTATAAACTAGACAGACAAAGTAAGAAATGAGAGTGTTATACAGAGTGGGTGAAAGAAGAATAATATTGGAACTCATAAAGAAGAGGAAAAGAAATTGGATTGGCCACTGGCTAAGAAGAAACTGCCTGCTGTAGGATGCTCTAGAAGGAATGGTCAACGGAAGAAAGTTAGAGGCAGAAAAATACATCAGATGATAGACAATATTAAAATAAATGGTTTGTATGGAGATACAAAACGGAAAGCTGAGTCAAGGAAAGAGTGGAGAATGCTGAGTTTGCAGTGAAAGACCTGCTCTTGAGCAGATCACTATGAATGAATTATTTTGAAAACACCATCCACAGGCCTTAAGCAGGGATGCAGTTTGTCACCAATTCTTTTTAACATTTATTTAGACCAGGCTCTTAACTTATGGTATAAAACATTTTCTGAAATAGATATTCCTATAGGAGGAAAGTACTGCATTCATCGTTGTTTGCAGATGATCAAATAATTTTTGCAGGGGATGAAGATGATATAAAATACTGTATATGATAAATAAACTAATGGAAGAATAGAAAAAATGGGGATTGAATATAAATTTACAGAAAAAAGAATATATGTGTTTGGGAAAGGATGTGGATGACCTCATACTTGAAACAGGGGGAAAAAAAGTGATTTTTTAAAAATATCTTGGGTCAATAATTACAAGTTTAAGTACCTGTGAGAGAGATGTACAGACTAAAATTGCAATGGCAAAAAAATGCAACTAAAACATTACATGAAACAAAAATATCATAAAGGAAACTAAAATGAAAATTTATTAGAGCATAATACAGAATATTTTGTCATATGGAAGTGCAACTTGGTCTTTGACGGAATTACAAAAGAATAAAATTAGAACAGTTGAATTTGATTATTTCAGAAGAAGCCTCCAAAAAACAAGACAGGATAAAATAAGAAATGAATTAATTTGGAGTGAAATGAATGTCACCACAAGAGGATTGAAAATCAAACGCTTAAATGGTATGGCCATGTACAAAGAATGGAAAATGAAAGATGGTCAAAAAATATATACCAATGGTACCCCCCTGGAAGAAATAAACGTGGCAGACCAAAATGGAAATGGAAAACCTACGTCAGAACCATAATGGATGATAGGAATTTGGAAGAGGGAGATTGGAATGATAGAGATAAATGGAAACTGAAGACGGCAAACCTATAAGTGGGGGAAAGCCGAAGAAGAAGAAGAAGAAGAAAAAGAAGCAGAAGGAAACACCATCGCCAAAAAAAATGTATAACGCACGTTTGTGAAGTGTTTTACAGAATCTCGGAAATTAAAAACCTCGCTTTCGCTCGGTTTTTAAACATTTTCTTCGCTTCTGTAAAAGTCACTTCGTAATATACTATTGTACCATAAAATGGTTGATAGTAACAAGAAAAGTTCGAGTTTTCGAGAGTTGTGTTGAACAAATTCCTGTATAAACTAGGCTCATGCAGTATAAACGCGGGTTTTAAAGTATATATAAAGTTATAAAGCCTCTTCCTTCAAATCTGGAGAAATATATATACAGAGTGTCCTGAAAATATACTTTTTATAGAGATTGTAGTATTTGTCAAAGCAATAAAAATAAACTTTATAGAACGTTTGTTTTCAAACATTTATGTCTTCTGAGTTATATCTTATAGGCCTATTTTTAAAAGCGGGATATTTTCTACTCCAAGCACTTTGGTAAGAAACAAATGGACCATTTTTTTTATCCTGCACATTCTCGTGAATTTAACATTTCAGATTTTTGGATTTGGGGACATTTATATGTCATGGTATATGCAGTCCTCATAAATGATGCATGCATTACGAGAGCGCGTGTTCAATGAATTTCACGCAATCCTACAAGAACCAGAAGTATTCCAGAGAAAACGCGATTCTATTAGAGGTATTAGAACTGTTATTTGACTGCCTTGTATCGGCTCAAATATACATTTTTAAATATTTTCAAATGTTTAAGTACACATATAAATCCATATCAAGACAGCTTATTCTTGACTCTCATTTTATTTTCGAAAATACTATATAATATGAATACCTAATACAAATTCAAATTAAACTTTAAGACGTGAATCTGTGAAAACATAAAAATCGTTAGTTATTTTATTATTGATAACATCAGTAAACATAACGATGTATTATTGTTACAAAAAGAGCTAATGTGTTATCACTTATGTCGTTAATTATTATTATTATTATTATTATTATTATTATTATTATTATTATTATTATTATTATTATTATTATTATTATTATTATTTTATTGCGAAATATTCCCTCACTTTTTGGATATGGGTATTCATTCTCTCTTTTGCCCACGTTGTTCCAGTTTTTTTCTTGGGTTTGTCCTCTTGGTCAACCTGCCACTTGAGCACAAATTTAGAAGTGAATTAAAATTCCGCCAATGCCAGGGTAGAATATCAGAAATGGCGACAATGGTAAAAAATATAACTTATATTAGACAATGGAAAGTAAATTAAATGGTATCATAGAAAGAGTTAAAGTGTTATCCGTTATTATTATTATTATTATTATTATTATTATTATTATTATTAATTATTATTATTATTATTTTACCTATGGAGCTGATGTGTGGGCTTTAAATGCACAAATGAAAAAAAATTACTCGCCACTGAAATGGACTACTGGAGACGTGCTGCACGAATATCCAGGAAGGATAAAATCAGAAATTCATATATAAAAGAAAAAATGCAGGTACAATATTCAATATTATATTTTATAAAGAAGAAACAATTAAATTGGTACGGACACATAAGAAGGATGGAAGAAGTAAGACTACCTAAGATAATTATGGATTGGGAACCACAGGGAAGGAAAAATAAGGGTAGACCAAATATTACGTGGACTCAAGGATTCAATGAAACTAAGAGGGAATGGGAAATAGAAGAAGATATATGGATGAACAGACAAGAATGAAAAAATGTGTTGAAACAAATGTGTAGTTAACTGTGAACATGGGTACCGGAAAAATGTATATTCAAGCCGGAATAATAAAAATTATTATTATTATTATTATTATTATTATTATTATTATTATTATTATTATTATTATTACAAAAAGATAATCTTACCTCTGATATTCCACGGGTGTGAAACATGGTCTCTTACAATAAGGGAAGAAAACAAGCTAAGAATATTTTAAAAAATTCTAAGATGAATATTAGGTCCCAAAAGGGATGGAGATGGAGAATAGAGAAAGCTTCAAAAAAAGATAAAATCCATAATTTATCACATTATCCTAATAATTTCAGGATTATTAAGTTTAAAAGTCTGAAATTCTTTTCATATTTGAGAGCACTTTTACGTACCCACGTATCTTTATTAAACTATTGAACCTCTACCTAGGCCTATAGGGAAGTAGGATCCTAGATTCTCCTCAATCGAAAATTTCACTGACTCTGAGATGACTGAAATCTATAAACATCTTCTCAGTCAGTCGGACGAGCCATCCTCATACCACCGACATTTTAATGGATGTTCTAGATTTCTAGGAATATACAACCAGTTTTCATCAAATACCATCAAATTAACATTTCAAACGATATTCACTAAAATCAAATTGTACAGTAATAATTTAGTTAAAGATGCTCTTCACTATTTCCGGAAATTATTGTCGAGATGTATTTTGACCGTTAGAGACCCACAAATGTTCTCAGAAGCCTCTTAAATCAATATTTATAAACATAATTTTGAACCACCACTGAGGTTACTAGTAACATATTTTAACCATTTTATTAAGTTATTATAAATCTTAAGTCAATATGAAGCGGAACGCTGACAACGAACCACTCAAATGGCATCTGTACGAAAGCAAGTGTAACTAAATTAGTATGGTTCAAATTCTTCCCTGTAGGGGGAGAGCGCCTAAATCTCTGTTAAGGGAAACATGGGCTCACAAGAAGAAGAAGAAGAAGAAGAAGAAGAAGTAATGTTTGAAATTACTTTACATATCGTAAACTATGACAGGATCTCATGCCTTTTTACATAACTTCTGAAGAAATCAATATTTAACATTTTCTAAAAATCAATCGCCTGCGGCCATATTTGAAGACATTGAACTCGGGTCCAGAAGCGAACCTGGAAGCTACTAGACCATGGGGTGTAATTTTGAAGCTTGTGTTTGGGAGATCACAAATTAAAATACTGGACGTTTAACATTCACAGAGGATTTATCATGTTTTTCTTCTGAAGATAAATTTTGCGTGGGAATTTCATTTCCACGACCGATTCATCACGTCATATCATAGAGATAAAAAAATCAATGAACTTGTACAGATAACGTATGACAACAAGCACAGGCCACTAGACATAACTGTAGATTCCAAAAACAAGATCACGTAAGTGTAAAAGGATCTTAAAATAAGGATTAAAAATTTAGGTTGTTAAAGGCTTTCCTCAGTTGTTAAGGCAAATGCTGGATTGAAAATAAGTTATCACGATACTTTTCATCCCTAATCACCTTTTAATTATTATTTAAAATTAATACTCAATGAATGTGTGTAAGACCGATCAAGTTGGCTCAACAGGGGGCATTTGAGAATCATATTCGGGAGCCCCAGGTTCACATTTCGGAGCCGACCAACCTGACTGAATTTTTTTCTTTTCCTCACAAGTTAAGACAAATGCTGAACTGGATTTCCATTACCAGGATCTACTTTATCATATTCGCCATTCAATATACTTCATCTTCATTATCATCATCATCATCATTTTTCTATGCATAACAGAAGAAATATCTGTTTACCAAGTCTCAATCTTCTTCTTCTTCTTCCTTTCCACCATTAGGTCAATGCGACCTGTTCTGGTCTCAAGTCCATCGTTTCCTTGGCTTTCCCAAAGATATTTTCCCATGTGGTTTGTAGGTGTTGATCTTTTTGGGTAATCTTGTATTGTCCATTCTGTCTAAATGTTTTTTTCCATTGGTATTTGTGCTCTTCTGGTTTATCGACATTGGAAATATTTCCAGTTCATTTCTTATTGATTCATTGTGTAATCTATCTATGCGTGTACATCCTTTTACGGATCTTAAAAATGTCATTTCAGTGGCTTGAATATGTGAGATATCGTTTTTTGTAAGTACCCAAGATTCAGATCCATATAAAAGAATAGGAACAACCATGATTTTATAAAACCTGAGCTGAGTTTCTCTTCGAGTCTTTCGGTGGGTTCTTCTTATGGTCCACACATAATTTGATATCGGTTTAATAAGTCTCAATCTAAACATGGAAAGGACTGAATCAGATCCCATCTTACAGACGTCGCGTCGTCCAGATAGTCTTCTCCCTCTGGGTCATCCAGTCACACAAATTAAATCTAGTCTGTTCCTATTCATTCAATATGTTCTCTCCAACACTTTTTTTATGCCCATTTTAGTATATATTCTATTTTGATAGATATATTTGTTTGTTTTTTAATACTGATATTAATATTTTAATTGGTTAGTAATTTTTAATTTTAATAAGAGGAATGTTTAGGTACAAAAATCTGTATGCCTGAAAATTCGCAGGGATAATCAATTGTTTCGTGACATTACTCTGGTGTAGTGGTGACATCTGCTAGTGATATTTTTGTAAGAATATAGGCCTACAATAAATATTTTACTAAATAATTTTGGTTATACTTGCTATCACCAAAAAAAAAGTTAATGTAAATTTGCTCTATTGAGAAGAATTTGAACTACAAAATATGCTCTCTGCTACTATAATCTTTACTTTTCTACCTTTTATTGTTATTCCAATATATGCTTTGCTCATGAAATAATAGCGAGTATGCGCTAAGATGTTAATATATATATATATATATATAAATTTTACCTGGTGAGTCAGTCGTCCTCAACTAACTTCAAGTTATTCTTATACTTCCAGTTCCAGTTAAAACGCAGAAGATGAAACAGTTTTCGAAAGGCCTCCATATTAGAATAACTTAAAGTTTAATAACTTATTTGAGGACGACTGACTTACCAGGTAAAACAATTATATAATTACCATCTTATTACATAACCTCAACGGTGCTTTAATATGAATTTCAAAAGTGTTCATTGAGAGTATGAACCGAAAGTGCCTTTTTGCGGTTCAGTATGGTATCTTTGTTCTCCTCCCTACTACAGAACATTTATGAAATATGCCAATGTCCTGTTTTCCTTGTGCCTACCCCTCCCCTTTTCATCCTTTCTGCCGCGCATCTCTACGGCGCATATCCCCTCTACTTGCGAACCTTTATATACATTGTACTCTTACCGAACATTATCATTCGATCAGCCTAGCAATCGGCGTTTGGTTATTTAAAAGCGGATTCAAAGATGGAATCCAATTCCAGCTCACCATGCGACTAGAAGGTTAATATGGTGGTCTATATAGACAAGTTGAGTGAGGCCGAGAAGAGGTCTGTTTTGAGTTAGTCCAGCAATGTACGGAAGAAGTGATTCCTAAGCCTTGGACACGTGTGTGAGTGTGGTATTATGTATGGTATGTTATTTATTCAGTTATTTCTACAGCTATGCTTGGTCGTTTGATCAAGAATCATCTTTTGTTATTAATTTATTATTTTATTTAAAACCAACTTGTTTATATTAAAAGGTTATCTTTTTAAACAACGCCCCTCTGTTATTATTCAAGTATAAGTAGTTGTTCACTATCCTGTTACAAAAATCACTCACTGTATGCATTTAATAATCAGTATCTATATATGCATATATGTTCATCAGGGAAAGAAAGATGAATTAATAGCTGCCTTTCATGGGCCCGAGGCAAGCTGCTTTCTTACAGATAACTTCTTTGAATATCAGGACCACATTAATAAATACAGCAATAACAAAACCCGATCCCGGACAAGTGTTACGCTGAGCGTGGTTTGCTTTTCTAACGCCACAAATGGTAGTAGAGGCGTGGTTTTCTAAACCCCCGTACAAAAGGTAGCAGTCAGCGTGGTTTTGGGTTTCGTAACCTCCACAAGTATGCGCTAGATCATTTATCGTCACTTCAACATGCACGCACCTTTACAAGGGATCAAAGCTCTAATCTCTAGTCTTAAGGTAACACACAGTTTACTTCTTAAACTTTGTTTGTTGAATATATTTATCTATAATGGCATAACAGTCCACCGCTGTGGTCTCGGGGAAGCGTGCTGCCTTATCACGCAGCGGGCCCGGGTTTGATCCCCGGTCGGGACTGTTTTTCTGGGTGAGGTTTTTATCGGGGTTTTTCCTCACCTGTAAGACAAATGCCAGGAAAACTTTAAGGCCCAAACGGTCCCCGAAATCATATGGCGAGCGCAATCATCATCATCATTCATATTCATCTTAGGTTAAGCTTAGGATTAGGGACTCTCCTGGCGCACCATTATCATTAACCTCAGAAGTGGGTTACAAATACGCCATGCCAGGAGAGAAACCAGGAATGTTGAAAGACAAACCTGGGGCATTTGGAAAAAAATAATGGCATAACAAGGGCAATGTAGGGCCTTTGTTAGCAGTTACTACGCCAAGTTAATTTAGTTACGCTTATTTCCCTACAGAAGTCAAGAATGGTAAGCAGTCAACATACTGAGTTATCTAGTAGGCAACTAAGGTATTACCATAGTCTATAGCAGCCAAAGAAAAACACTTGAGGAAAACAAATGCCAAAAGCCTTCTATGCCTGTCCCCGCTTGGGACTTTGGAGGCTAATTTAATTTGTTTTTCTTCCAATTCTATTCTATTATTTCAAAGTATCGATACAAATAAATACATGTAACATGATCTATAAACAATCATAAAATATATACAACAATAAACAACCCCTGTACATTAATACAGTAAAACTTGCCTAAAGCGGAATCGCAAAGGACCATTTTTTCCACATTAGACAAAATTCCGCACTATAAAAAATTAAAATTTATTAATTATCTTGGATTGTAGGGTACTGTATATGTCTTCTTACGTACCTTGGATTAATTGTAGTTCCCTTGCCGTTGAAAAGTGAAGTATAGTATGTACGAGCGTCTTCGCCAGTAACGCGCGAAAAAAACAGTCCCGTTTCGTCTGCGTTAAAAATGTCTTTTAGGCGCGTATCCTGAAATTAAAGTCCGCAGTTTCGGTTTCCGCTCACTAACTACACTTTCGTTCACATCGTTTCATTCCCCGCTAATTCTATTCCAAACTACATTGCATCTTTTAAAACTGTACGGCCAATCTGAAGATGCCTTGAAATCGTTATTCCCTAGGAATTTAGCAACAGCTAGAGCTTAACTTTGGAACATCGGTCCGGAAATTAGGAGCTTTATCTTCAATCGCTTTCACTTTTTCCTTTAATGACAATGATACATACGTTTTAGCCATCTTTATTCCGTAAATTCAGAACGCTACCTGTGAAAGATTGGTCTCTGAACTTAAAACTAATTTAAGATTTTACAGTGCAATGGTTACTTGTAAGACAGGTATATGTATTTCGCATAACGAGTGTGCAGTGAGGTCGAAATAAAATTTCAGGTACAGGTAGAATCTCTACTTCACCCGACGGCAGAAATCATTCCTTATTGTTTTCTTGACCTAACGGGAATTCGATGAAGTAGAAACTAATTTATATCTCTGTCTTTCCGCTTTATACATTTTTCATGAACTGTGTAGAAATATCCTTCCGTTTCCGCGTTGGACAGATTACGTTTTATGTAAAATAAATACACGTAATTTACTATTATTATTTTGCCGGGACCAATAAATTCGTTCACATTGGACAGGTTTTTACATTATTCACGTTCCGGATTAAACAACTTTTACTGTATATTAAGAAATAGTAAACATAGTTCAATGAACTAACCCAAATGTTCTAGAAGTAATGTGATAAAATATATTGAATTGCCACAAAATAGGAAATAAAAACATTTAAAGAGGCAAACATAGAAATATTTATTTTCTTGGGATGTGCCAGAGGCAATAAAATCCGAGTTTAAAAAAAATCCATGTTATTTTTAAATGCGTGCAAATTAGAAAAGGCGGTGAATTGAATTTAAACAAACGGAGAATAAGAATAAGAAGATAATGCTGTGTTTGCAATGCGTAGCGACGGGATTTACAGGAGGCCGCAATAATGAAAAAAACAGAGAGCGCAAACAAAAGCCAGTTTCTCTCTGACAAGACAAATTAAACTAGAGATTGCAGGCAACTTCTCCCGAGACGCCATTAAATCCACATTTCCTTCAATTATTTATAAATCGCACCGCTTTCCATCTACATGCCAAACATTAAACTACACAACAGTAAAATAATTTGTAAAAGATGATGATAATAATAATAATAATAATAATAATAATAATAATAATAATAATAATAATAATAATAATAATAATAATAAAAGTAACAATTTCATTTTAGATTAGAATTAAGAAATTTCTACCTCTCAACCAGGTTAGATGAAATTTACATAATTATATTTACATCTACGTTACACTTCCAGGCGCTCCAACCTCAGAAGTGGGTTACACATTGCCAATGTCAGGAGAGAACACCAGAAAATAACGAAATGACAATTCTTTGTCATTGAATTAATATATTATGTACACACACTAGCTAATACCCGGCGTGAGCTGCTACTCCTATATAAATGTTACCAGCCTTGAGATGCTATGCTTGCCCGGGAATCAGCTTATCCCGATCTACTTGGCATCAATGAAAGACAAAAATGGTTTTGTGAGTTATCCGTAAAAGATAAACATATGCTGTCACGGACTTTTTTGTAGAGTTTTTGAGATATTCAATTCCGTGTACAATTAAGTTGGTTATTTGTTATGGTTTAGGCAGCGTAAGCCATTTAGGCGTCAAAATAGGGATTTTATTTCACGTTTTTCATTACATAGAGTAATTTTTATGGGTGAGGGGGTTGAGTATTACAACTCTCTTATAGCCTATGTTCAATCCCGGAATTTCCTGAACATTTTTTTTTTCAAAAGCCCCATCACAATCGGATAAACGGTACGGCAGAGCAGGCTTGCCCGGGAATCTACTTATCCCGATCTTCTTGGAATCAACGAAAGACAAAAATGGTTATTGCGAGTTATCCATAAAAGATAAACATATGCTGTCGCGGACGTTTTTTTAGAGTTTTTTGAGATATTCAATTCTGTGTACATTAATTTGGTGTATTTGTTATGATTTAGGCAGCGTAAGTCATTTAAACGTCAAAATGCGGACTTTATTTCACGTTTTTCGCTACAAAGGGTGATTTTTAGGGGTGAAGGGATTGAGTATTACAACTTCCTTATAGCCTATGTTCATCTTGGGAATCTCCTGAACATTTTGAAAAAAAAAACATCAAAATCGGATCAACGGTATGGCCGCGCAAAAAATATGAACAAACAAACAAACATTTTTATGTATTAGATATATACACTGATGTCCAAAAGTTTAGGATAATTTGTAAAACGGAAAATCAAAATGCTTAAAGAGGAGCAAGGAGTAAAAATTATTTATCAAAACGTTTCTCAGTACATTCAGTTTAGTTTACATACTAAATTATAATCTCTCTTCAACAATGAAAAAATTAATAGCAATTATAAATGAAAATTGCATTGTTGCAGTTAAGCCCTGTTCCATAAATCTTCATTTTTAAAGAGAGTTATGATATAATCAGATGTAGTGTAAGAACAGATTGCAGTAAAATGGCACAAAGACTACATCTGGACCCTCTGCTTCGGGGTAGAATTATTGGGTGGCTAGAAACAGGACAGACACAAACTGAGGTCTCCATAGCACTTAATGTGCCACAAAATGTTATATCTAGGTTATGGCGACGGTTCCAAGAGACCGGAGACGTTAGGCGAAGACCAGTGGGAGGTCGTCCAAGAGTTATAAATCCTCAGCAGGATCGATATCTTGCGTTAACTGCAAGAAGAAACCGAACAATGTCTGCCAGACAACCGAGTTCAGAACTTGCGGCCGCCTCAGGTATTAGAGTATCCAGACAAACTGTCTATAGAAGACTCAGAGCTGCTGGTCTGTATGCTAGACGGCCTGTAGTGTGCGTCCCACTCACCCTTGATAACAAGAGAGCACGTTTACGGTGGAGTCAGGAACATCGCGACTGGACCCTAAATCAGTGGAGCAGCGTGCTATTTACAGACGAGTCCAGATTCAGCTTGAACTGTGATTGGCATCGCGTGACTACCTGGAGAAAGCAAGGAACTCGTTACAACCCCATGAACATCGTGGAAAGACATCCATTTGGTGGCGGTGGTCTCCTGGTATGGGGAGGTATAATGATGAATGCACGCACAGAGCTTCACGTCTTCGCAGGTGGCACTGTTAATGCTCAGCGGTATAGAGAAGAGATCCTGGAACCTCATGTATGACTTTTCAGGGGAGCTGTGGGTCCAGAATTCATATTCATGGATGACAATGCCCGACCTCACAGGTCACAACTGGTGGATGAGTTTCTTCAGGAGGAAGATATCCAGCGTATGGAGTGGCCAGCGAGGTCTCCGGATATGAATCCTATAGAGCATGCATGGGATGCCTTAGGGAGACAAATTGCATCTCGTCAGCCTCCTCCGAGGACACTTCAAGACCTTCACATTGCTCTTCATGAGGAGTGGAATTTGCTGAGCATCGAACTCCTGAACAACCTCATCACTAGCATGCCACGTCGATGTGAGTCTTGTGTAGCTGTCAGGGGTAATCACACCCCATACTAATCATTTGAACCATTGTTGTTCAACTTTTATGTTCGAATTCTGAAATGCAGTTTTCGTTTGTTGTGAAAATGACAAGTGAATGACGTATTCATGCCATTGTTTCTTTCGTGCCATGTTTCTAATTATCTGTGACATACCCTTACCAAATTTTGTATTATTCTGACAAATGCTTTATAATAAGTCGGCAAATGAACTAATTATCCTTAACTTTTGGACACAAGTGTATAACATGGTTACGTAATACGCCTACAATGTAATTCATAATCACTATATAAAGAACGTGTCAACTTATTCTACATTAAAAAAATCTCTACTCATCTAGTAATAGACCATTTTTCGCATGCATATAACTGGAGGTTAAATTTTAACCATGTATCCTTAAGCCTGAATGAAAAGGCCTCTAAGCAAAATTTACCGAATTTTCCCGTCCTAGTACTACCTTGGTTTCCTAGATGTCAGTATGAAGTGAAACGCTGACCAAATGACATGTATACGAAAACAAGTGTAACTAAATTAATATGGTTCAAATTCTTCCCTGTAGGGGAGATCGCCTAAATTTGTGTTAAGGGAAACATGGGCTTACAAGAAGATATATTTAACACGTATAGTAATTAGTACAAACGCTGTAATTAAACGAAACATGAATGTCCAAAATAAGCGTCTTAGCCTCTTACTAATAATCCATATGTAACTTTTATACAAGGTTTATACACATCTCAGTTGAAAATTCTTACTAATAAACACTGTATTAGCTGTTCAGTGTATAAGAGGTGTACAACTTTACATGGGAATCGTTATACATGCCTCCAGCCTTGTTGAAGGGTTGTATAACTAGACAAAATGTTGGACTTCAAGATCAACTGATCGTTTTCTTATGATATTAACGAAAGTTTTCTTAAATTTAACCCAAAATGCAACACTTATAACGACTGTTTGATGGATGCACAGGGCATAAATAATATTAATAAAGCTCTGGGTAGGAAAATAATGGCATCATAAAATGCCTTTCCTTACACTCATTCTCGATTAGGCCTAATATATTTTTTAAATTGAACATTGATTCACAAAAGAATATGTTCTACAATAATTGCTGTAGACAAGATTTAACCTGAATGTAATTTAAATGCTTCATAATATTATTTTAAGAAAACTTTCTTGCATCTTTAATACATAACACACGCACCGATATAAAATGTATTTAATTATAGAGACACTATTATTGCAGCAAGCTACATGTGAACTTGATAGTCTTGTGGTTAGAGCTTCTGACTACGATCTGTGAGGTCATAGGTTTGATTCCCGATCAAATTACAATGATTTTTTTTTCGCTTAAAGCGTTATTCTGTTGTCGGTAACATTTCCTACTATTTTGAACGTTTTCTAACGCATCTTAAAACACTGCACATAATTCATAAGTAATGGGAAACACTTTTATTAGTTTTAAAGAATTATTCGAAATTGTTGACGTTAGATGGCAGCACATTATCTGTGAAACCAATTCTACGATATATTTGACATAGCGTAAAGGAAAGTGTGTTTCTCCAATACTTCCCATAATTTGTTCCTCGGAATTGAGTCATAAGCTTTCTCTAAATCTATCATTGTCAAATGGGTTTCTTCTCCAACTGCAGTCCGTTTTTCAATTAACTGTTGTATTGCAAATATATTGTCAACACATGACCTTCCTGGTCTGAATCCATTTTGATCTTCTCCTAATTTGTCTTTAACATCTTTTTGTAACTTTGTTTTTAATAACTTCGTAAATATTCTATATAATGTGTTATTTATACTTAGTCCTCTGTAGTTTTTTGCGTCTCTTCTATCGCCCTTCTTGTATATTGGTACTATGTAGCTTATTTTCCATTCATCAGGAATCTTCTGTATTGCAATGCACTTATTATACAAGTCCCTCAATCTACCTATTAAATTTTTTGGGCCATATTTAATTAACTCATTTGGTATGTTTCCCGGCCCTGGTGCCTTTTTATTCTTTAGGGTTTGAATTTCTAATTCTATATCTATTGTATCAAATTCCAGGGCGTTCATTTCTATGGATGGATTTTCTGTTGTTTCCATAAACTCATTTCTAGTTTCTGACAGTAAAGCTTTGTAATGTTTTTCTGCGTCTGATTTTGCTAACAAATTTATCTTGCTGGGTCCTTGGTCTTGGTTGGTTTTCAGTGTTTTTAGAAATCTCCATACTTCTGATGATTGTGATCCTCCTATATAACTTTCTATTTCTTGGCATTTGCTTTTCCATAATTTGTTTTTTTCTTCTATCACTTTCCTTTTAACTTTGGCGTTTGTTCTCTTGTATTCTATCCAATTTTCTGTTGTTTTATTTGCCAACCATTCTAAGTAGCATTTTTTCTTCTTTTTGGTTAATTCTTCAATATCATCATTCCACCAATCTTGGGTATTTTGTTTTTTATTTATTGTGCCTAATGCTTCTTTTGCTGCCGAATGTATTATTTCCTTTAATTGATTATATTCTTCTTCTATGTCTTCCTTGTAATCCAAATTCTCAATTTGAATCCTCAGTCTTTCTTTATATAAGTTTTTGATACTATCCTGATTAAATAAATACAGTTTAAATTTTTCTTCCTGCTTCGGTTGCATTGTTGATTCCCTTGCTTCATCATGCACTTTTTTCCCTGTAGGGAATTTGGGGATGATCTGTGCTGTGAGTAGATAGTGGTCAGAACCACAATTTGCTCCTCTTTTAACCCTTGAGTCCTTAATAAATAAGGAAGTATTTTGCTTTACAATTATGTAGTCTATAATTGATTTCTGATTGAGACTAGGTCGTTCCCAAGTAAATTTATGAATATCCTTATGGTCGAAAAATGTGTTTACTATCTTTAATTTATGTTGTTTGCACATCTCTATGATTCTATTTCCATTATCGTTGACTTCTTGTTCCCCATATTTTCCTACTGCTTCATCATTGTTTCTTCTACCCACTTTCCCATTTAAATCTCCCATTAGTATTAATTCTTCATTACTTCGTATTTTCTCAATTTGTTCCACTAATACTGAATAGTACTTTTCTTTCTGACTCTGTGCAGCATCATCTGTTGGTGCGTAGACTGCTAAGAACACCATTGTTCTTCCCATAAGCTTCATTTTAATCTTTAGGCATCTTTCATTAATATGTTCATATTCTGTTATGTTTTTACTGTATTTCTTTTTTACAAACATTGATACTCCTGCTTTAGCTCTTTTTGATTTATTTACACCTGACCAAAAATGTATGTAGTTTCCTAAATATGAATTTCCCGATCCTTTCTTTTTTGTTTCCGTCACTGCTGCAATATCTATATTGTTCTGGAATAATTCTCCTGCTACTTCATTAATTTTGTTTCTAATTCCTCGTACATTCCACGTGCCTATATTCAATGTCCGTTTTCGTTGCTTTTGTCTTTCATACTTTTTTCTGTCCGGCTTTGATTGATTTGGTCTTTTAGCATTTTGTTTTTTTTTTCTAATGTGTGGGGAGCTGGCCCACAGCATAAACCCCCAACCTGGAGGACCAGGAAAATTTCTGTCTGGGTTTTCCTCCCATAGCCTTTGAAGATCCCTCTTCACCGCAAGGCAGCGTTTCTCTATTTCCCTTAGAGATAGGGTTGCCTCTTCCGCCAGATCCGCCGTGATGAAGGACTCCTTCTGCGCCGACTCTGCCGTTGAGGTCTTCACCGTAACCCTGGCTAGGGGCCCTTACAGAGTACTATCAGTCGGAGCCAACTGAAATGGAAACAAAGCTGCAAAGGTATGGGGATCCCAATAGGCAATAGATTTTTGCTGACATTACAATTTGCCGATGATCAACTGGTTTTAGCGCAGGACAATTTTGATATGGAATTCATGATAAAAAGGTTGAAAAGCACATATGAATCATGGGGTCTCACAGTAAATTTACAAAAAACAGAATATCTGGCAATAAATAGCAATGAAAGAGAAAACTTAGTATTGGAAGATGGAATCCAAATAAAGCAAGTGAAACAAACTAAATATTTGGGAATGATTATGGATAACATCGAAGGTATAGGCAAAGAGAACATAAAACATAGAATTGAATTGAGTAGCAAAATAATATCATCATTAAATTCCATATGGTGGGATAAGCATATTTGGAAAGACACAAAAAAATATATTGGTAAAACATTGGTGGAATCTGTTGCAATGTACGGAAGTGAGGTATGGACAATCAATAAGTACTACAAGAATAGACTACAAGAATAGACTAATAGCTCTAGAAATGGATTATTTACGAAGAAGTGCCAGAAAGTCTAGATTAGAACGTGTCACAAATAAGGAAATTAGAAACAAAATGGAAGCAGAAGAAAGCATAATTGAAAGAATTGAGGAAAAGGAATTAAAGTGGTTAGGACATGTTTTAAGAATGGAAGATGAGCGATGGCCGAAGCAACTATATGAATGGCATCCAAACAGAAAGAAGAAAAGAGGAAGACCAAGGTTAACATGGAAGGAAAACATGAAGACAGTAATGCAAGCTAGAGGGCTAAGCATCGAAGATGCCCAAGACCGTAGGCTTTGGAGGTTTGGCACGGGAAGACGGCAGCAGCTGTAAAAACCCGAAGATAGATAGAGAGATAGTAAAGGAAAGTGTATATAAATTAAAACACACTTAATTTTCCCGTACCTCCCCAATTAGGGAATCTCTATTAATTCTTATCCATATTCATTTCTTACACAATTAATCGCTAGTTGATGTTTTATTTCTGTTACAAACTGCGCGTAATATTGTTCTGACGTCATTATGACGACGAATATGTGACATATTAGGTGTTTTTCTTCTTTTGTTATATAGCTCCGGCACAACGTTTATTAGTAAGGAAATTATACGTGATCTACATAAGGCTTATGTATTGTATAATTAAACAATTGATGAAAGCCTATATAAGAGATTTTTATTAGTAAGACTGTTAATGTTTATAAAAAATAGAATGGTAGTCTTTGGTGACGTAAAAAATACAGAAGATAGATAAACAAACTGATTTGGTGCCACCTACTAGAAGAAAAAGAGGACGACCAAAAATAATGTGAACTGATGGTGTATTAAATAGCATTGGGGGGGGGGGATGTTTGATTATGGAGATTGGAATAACAGAGAAATGTGTGGAGTAGAATGTCAAGATTAAAGAGCTGCAATCCTACATTTTTTTATTAGCTGGCATCAAAAATTGAGTTTCTCCAATTTAACAAAATAGATATACATTCCGTACACCAGTAAAATCGGACCATAAGTTCGACTTGCTGAAGAATTCACTGAGTTTGCGCAGTTGCAATGTGACGAACCTTTTTACTCTACTGATATACTGAAGTCAAGATACAATCCAAAAGTAGAAGACCCACCAGGCTCTTATAAAGTGAGTGTGAGGAAGGACAGATAATGGAGAAGTTAAAGTGATTTCCTGTGTTTTTGACACAATCGATATCATACACCATGTGATACCAATCACGAGGACTGTCAGAGATTCAAAAGAAAGTGAAACACTTACATCCACAGAATTAAATATCGTACACAATGTTAAATAAAACTTTTATAAAAACCTCATGTGCTAGTGGTCAGTGTTTCCGACTACTGTTCATGAGGTCCCAGGTTCGATTCCCGGTCAAACCGTAGGATTTTTTCCTTAAAGGGAATTATTCCTTGGTTGCCCATGATCTGGATTTTAGGTTAAGGTTAGGATCAAAAACTCTCCTGGCGCACCACTATCATCATCATCACCCATCAAATCATCGGGGCAGCGTAACTCCGTCTTCTAGGCGTCCCAACTTCAGAAGTTGGTTACAATTACGCCAATGCCAGGAGAGAACACCAGAAATGTCGAAATCACAACCTGGGGCATTGAATAAAGAAATAAGAAAAAAAAAACTTTCATAAGAACCTATTACATACATGGGCCATTCTATCGTAAAGAACTTTACATAACTATATATATATACATTTTTTTATCTTTTATCCTAATTTTTAACGACATTGGTCCGCAAATTATTTAGACTTATAGGGGTTTCATATCTAGAAAACAGCACTGCTCTTATGTGAACGCTGTTGTCACGTTACGCTGATACTATTTGACGGAGATGGAAATATATTTCCCTCTTCTCCTTCTAGCATAAGTACAGCATCAACATTAGTTTATGGTACAATTATATTCATTACTGCTATTAAAATATAAATCATGGTCATTCTAATGTGGTTGCTAAATAAATAATAATTTTAAAAAAACTAAAACATCACGCTTTATTAGAAAACTGAACTAAAAAATGAAAAATAATTTTAATTCCCAACGCTCTTGGGATAAAATTAAAGTGGTCAACAAAAAATTATTTCCAACACATCTAAAATAAAACTAGAGTTATCTACAAAAAAAATAATTTTACCATCAAAAGCGTGGGGCGCTTTTTATGGTTTTTACGTTTTCTTCTTAGAGACTTTACTTTTACCAATATATGTTTATTATCAAATATATTAATTGACATAGAGCACCCCACGCTTTTGATGGTAGAATTTTTTTTGTAGATAACTCTAGTTTTATTCTAGATGTGTTGGAGATGATTTTTTTCTTGACCACTTTAATTTTATCCCAAGTGCGTTGGAAATTAAAATTATGTTTCATTTTTTAGTTCAGTTTTCTAATAAAGCATGTTGTTTTAGTTTTTTTTAACTATTATCTATTTTTTTATTTTTTAGTTTAATTGATTGTCATAAACCGGAATACTATGAAAATTTAATTCCTTACGATATTTTTAGTGTCTAGGCACGAATATAATTATTATTTTTTAATTATTAGTATCTAACATTATTATAGTATTTTGAATATTTTAATATAGATAAATAGTTACAGTTAATCGTATCCTTCTCATATTTTTGGATAAATTACAATGTGGTAAGTTTACAAAATTGTCATTAATATTTTACAGAATAAGATAAAAATGTAAATATCTTTAAATTCCATACTATTGTAGTACGAGCTAAAACAATCCTCCGGGCCGGATTTGAACCAGCGACCTATGGATTACTGAAATTATATACCACTACAGTTCACCGCTCTACCAACTGAGCTACCAGAGGATATAATATTAATTTCTTACAACGATGGACTAAAAAGTCGGTAAGTCCGCAACCTATTATACCGGCCTTTATTTTTTTGTCCTGATGATCTTAGAAAAATATTATGAAATGATTGTATTGTCATTGGCCCTTTACAAGTATACAAAGTTTCAAGTCGCTCCAATGTTTTTAATTGGGTGAAAATCGTGTTGAAAGATTCCGTTACATAGATAGACAGATACAGGTCAAGCTAATATAAAGCGTGTAAAAACAACATGAACATCTGAAATTTTATAGATTGTGATCGCAGAAACGCTAGTAGCTTCAGAACATTCCCCCTGAATAAACCACACGTGATATATTAGTTGTGTGCTCTTCTTTGACCACGGATGTAGCCTACATGACGAAACACAAATTTCGTTGAAAGGGGATGGTTTAGTGGCATCTCCGCTAGCCGCTATTCCGTTAAATGAGTTCACTCCTCTAATTTTATTAAGTAATTGTGTGATAATTATACGTTTCGTAATGGTACTTTTTATAAATCAGGCAACAACTTTCTTGGCAACACTATAAACGAAACTAACTCAATTATTCCAAATTAATTAAATGATAAATCAATCTCACATAAAGGGGCACTTTTACTAGTAGAATTGCCCAATAAGAGCAATGCTATTTTCTAGACGTAAAAAAACCAGTAGTAGATATCTGTTTATTGCAGCTTTCTTTAATTCAATTTTCAAACATTACAGATAACTTATGCGATTAAACTACACAAAAGAAACACTTTTATTTGAACAACAGTTGAATTTGTGGATAAACAAGATACAGTAACGTAAACATGTTAACTAAAGAATTAATTTGCGGACGAATGTATATTCGAGCTTTGTGAGTGTTTCTGTTTTAAATTGAATGTTGTGATTGTCTCGTAATTGATAAATTAAATAAAACTGCCATTGCTTTTGTTGAAATTAGTACTTACGCACGCCGTAGCGTAGTGGTTAAGGCACTGAGCTACAAGCCGGAGGGTCGAGGGTTCAAGTCCCGTTGGGGTCAGGATTTTTAAACTGACCCAAATCCTCTGGCGGCACTATGGCCCTGGGGTCTACTCAGCCTCTAACGGAAATGAGTACCAGACGCTTGTTCTGGGGGTAAAGGCGGCCGTCACCGCAGGGCTGACAACCCGGCTGACATAAAAGTGCCGATTGTCTAGAAAAAGTGGGAGCCTTAACCTCCTACTACCCCGAGGGCCTCCGTGTCTGTTGTGGGATCACTTTACTTTACTTTACTATTCAACGAATCCCAATCAGAAAAAAGTAACATCTCGTAACCGGTTAATTTTCGGATATATGTTTATTCGAACTGTTCCTTTTATTTCTCATCCCTACATTTTAGGTAATACATTTTGAAACACCCTCTCGTTTCCATTATTTATTCTACAACTCTAATTTAAACACACGATCACATCATAATCTCTTAATCCCAATCAGCAAAAAAAAAAAAAAAGTAACATCTCGTAACCAGTTAATTTTCGGACATATGTTTATTCAAATTGTTCCTTTTTTTATTTCTCATTCCTATATTTTAGGTAATACATTTTGAAACACGCTTTCGTTCCCAGTATTTATTCTACAACTCTAATTTAAACACACGATCACATTATAATCTCTTGCCTAATGTGCATTAATATGAAACATCTCAATCACTTCACATTATATAGTATCTTCATTTCATGCAATTGAATCCCTACTATAGGAAATCAGGGGCTCCCGGAGGTCAGAATCATTTAAAAGGAATCTAAATTGACATTGCTTAACTTTGATTTATATATGGTCTTGACGCTTATCTATATTAGGTCTTATGCATGTATTAATTGGCGATTTACAGTTTAATTAAGTTATCATCGATATTATTATCATTATTTCTAGTGTACAAAAGAACGACTATTGACATATATTTCACATCATCTTATTTTACTCACGTTTTATATTTATTAAAACCTGTCACTGCAAAATGTATTTTGTATATTTGTACTGATTGAGTGGACAGCAAGGCTTTATACTATAATGCTATAAGACATTTAGCCTTAATTTTGCCAGAATAAATTAAACATTTATCATCATCATTATCATTATCATTATTATTTTTATTATCATTATCATTATTATTTTTATTACTAGTATTATTATTATTATTAGTATTATTATTATTATTATTATTATTATTATTATTATAGGAAACACAAAAAAATTACAATTAAGTCACGTAGACTGTGATGGGCAGGGCATGTGGCCCAAATGGGGAATGAAATAGGGGGCATGGAAGTTTCTTGTAGGATAACCAGGGGAAAAACGCCCAGTTGGTAGACCAAGAATGAGGTGGGAGAATAACATTATCCATGATTTGAGAGAAGTAGATTATACAGGGGATGATTGGAAAACATTAGCTCAGGATAGGGATGTATAGAGAGCACATGTCCGCGCGGCCATGAACTTATGGGTACGATATAACCAGTGAGTTATTTATTTATTATGGTTATTGTTATTATTTTAAATGTACGTAAAAACCGTTTGCCTACACGCACCCTACTAATTGTGCCATTTAGACATCATTATTATTATTATTATTATTATTATTATTATTATTATTATTATTATTATTATTATTATTATTATTTGACCAGCTTCATGGGCTAGTGGTCAACGTTTCAGACTACTATTCAAGAGGTCCCGGGATCGATTCCCGGTCAAACCATAGGAATTTTTCCTTAAAGGGAATTATTCCTGTGGTTGCCCATGATCTGAAATTTAGGTTAAGAACTCTCCTGGTGCTTCATTATCATCTATAATATCATCGGGGTAACGTAACTCCACCTTCTAGGCACCCCAACTTCAGAAGTGGGTTACAATTAAGCCAAGGCCTTGTGAGAACACCATAAATGTCAAAATGAAAACCTGGGGCATAGAATAAACAAAAATATTATTATTATGTTTATTATATAAAATAAGGATTATATATAATTTGTACATTAACTTATTTCTCATGTCTCATAATTTATTATAACTTAAAAATAGTATCATTACTGTGTTTTATATATTATATTTCACTGAGTGGAAGAGAAGGTCTTATGGCCTCAACTCTACTCCGTAGAGTAAATAAAACGATTAATATTATTATTATTATTATTACAGACCGTAGTGTGCAAAATGAAGGTGAGTGCATTATATTTCTTGAGACGGACAACGGCTTTGTCGTGCTATATTCTGGTAAAACAATGTTAGGGTTAGTTACAAGAGGGAGAATGGGCGCGAACAAACATCAAAACTGATTCAATTTATTAGTTCCACCCCCATACCCCCGAGGCACATTTCAGTCCTTGAGAAGTTTCAATTTGAAAAGTGAGCTGAATCAATAGCGAGGTGCGTGCGTTATTACAGCCGTCTTGTGTTTGGAGCAGAAAACAAAATTCTAATAACTTCTCTTCTGTTTATTTCTATGTGAAACGTAACTCTCTTCTTATTAACTGAATAGCGTGCGCCAGCTTTTGAACAAACTCACATTTCATTTTGTTCAAATAGCAATAGCAAAGGAAGGTTTTAACAGAGGAGCAACATTTTCTACAAACTCTCTGGATAAAATTAACAAAGTGGCTTGACAACTCTTTTATTTTGATTTTTTAAATCAGTTTATTTACAAATGTAATTATAGGGGGAAATATCAGCAGAAAAATTAGAAAAAAGTGGCTTTCAAGGGCGCTCAACCAGTTCGGACAAAGATAATATTAGAAAATAAACCAATAGAACAAGTGACAAAATATAACTTCCTAGATTGCGAAATATCATACACAACGGAAAAAGATATAAATAACAAACTAATCAAGATTAATTTTATAACAGAAACACTAAAAAGAATTTTGAAAAATAAAGCCACAAAAGATTCTATAATGAAATTATACAAGACAGTGGCAGTTCCTATTATTACTTACGGATCCGAAACATGGACAGTGACAACACAACAATCTGCCAGAATCCAAGCTGCTGAAATGAAATTCCTCAGACCAATAGCAGGATATCAAAGAACAGACAAAAAAAAACACAACACAGAAATAAGACAGCAACTAAAAGCCTAATTAAACACAACATAGTGAAATACAGAACAAACTGGAAAGAACACTTAGCAAGGATGACAGAACAGATTACCAAAATCAGCATACAATTATTCACCACGAGGAAGAAGAAGTTTGAGAAGACCATAGAAAAGATGGAAAGAGCAGCAATTTTGAGACGGAACGGGCTAGCAAAAAGCCTAATCATTGACGAAGAAGAAGAATTATAGGGACCACAGTGAACCAAAATTCTTCCAAAAAAGTATGTATATTATGTAATTTTTTCCGTCACATTATATGGATGAGAAAGATGGTCTATTTCTTTATGATGGAAAGGTTGTGAATAGAGCGAGGAATTATATATTTCATGTATTGAACTATTAAAGAACACTGAAAAAAAATATATGACGTGTGGAATGAAAAAACATAAATGTTATATTCAATAATATTTTGGTTAAATGTTAAAATTTTCCATGAATATTTGATATTACTTGATATTTTTCTACATTAAAAATACTTGAATTTTCAATAAAGTTTTAGGTCTTACTCAACACTTTGTGAAATTAGCAAAGTTCTTGAAGATAAGATCAACAATACTCCCACTGGCATCAAGCTATTAAATGTAGTGTGATGCAACTATGCTCCCATTATATCGTGTGAGGTGGAGCGTACTTTCTCGTCATAAAAACATTCTTACAGGGCGTTAAAATTTATAGACCGAAAACTTAGAGAAACTTCTATATGTCTATTATGAACAGAATCGACAATTTAAAATTATTGTTAAATGTGTATATTTACCGGAGTTCAGTACATAAGCTATGTAAATTGTAATCATGTCAAATTGTACTGATACTATATTCAATATATGTACGGAGCGGAAATAAACAGTAGCCTAGATTGAGTGTCATTGTATACGTTCCTTTAATTGGCTATCCGCATCAGCGCAGGTTTCACTCAATTACGAAATAGCTTCACTTACTCAATTATTGCGAAGCGAAGTGCATCCCTTATATGTACGTTTTTTTTATTTACATATATGCTATAACCCGTGTTTCACCAATGGTATATCACGGGAATTTACAGTTTTACAATTGTTCAATTATTGTTCTAGTTGTTTTTTGTAGTTGACTGAAGATCATCTAAGAAATTCTGCAACGTTGACTGTGTTAAATTGAAACTTCAGAATATTTGCCGGAGTAGCAATTTGTAGTACAACTTGTCGATCTCTGGAGAACATGTTGCATTCAGTCATCAGATGGTGGGCCGTCTGCAGTGAATTTTCCGGCAGTTGCAATAAGGTGAAGCAGTTTTGTTCATTTTGTGTAGGTAGGATTTAAATAGTCCATGGTTGGTGAGAAATTGTGTGGTTATATAGTTAGGCCATAGAGATAGAGAGAGCATGTAGGGTATGTTGTTAAACGTGGAGTAAATGATAAATATATTTCAATCATTGTCTCTGTCTCTTATTTTTGTTTTGTTCCTATCGTTACATGAGCAATTTTATCGAGTCAGAGAAAACTGTGAAACAAGTTACATAAATAACAAACGCAGTATTCATAATAAAATTATTTAGTTTGCCATCAAAATCGGGGGGAGAAAAATTGATGGACAAGATACGCTGGTTGCTTAGTATGATTTGGGAAAAAGAAGCTCTTCCAGATGAATGGAAGGAATCAATTATCGTACCAATTTATAAGAAAGGAGATAAAACTGATTGCAACAACTACAGGGGCATCTCATTACTTTCAACTTCATACAAAATTCTAACAAATATATTAGTAAGCAGACTTACTCCCTACATTGATGACATTCTAGGAGATCATCAATGTGCATTTAGAAGAAACAGGTCTACAACAGATCAGATTTTTAGTATAAGACAGATTTTAGAAAAGAAATGGGAATATAATGGCACTGTACATCAACTATATGTAGACTTCAAAAAAGCATATGATTCAATTAAGAGGGAGAAGTTATATAGTATCCTGCTGGAGTTCGGAATTCCTAAAAAGTTAGTTAGACTTATACGAATGTGTCTAAATGGCTCAAATAGTAGGGTGCGTGTAGGCAAACAGTTTTCAGACACTTTTGAAATCCAGAATGGGTTGAAGCAAGGAGATGCACTATCTCCTCTACTATTTAATTTTGTACTAGAGCATGCCATTAAATCTTTAGAGAATGAGGAAGGCTTACAACTCAATGGTATTAATAAGCTGTTAGTTTATGCTGATGATGTAGTACTACTGGCCGATAGCGAGGAGATACTAAAGGCCAACACGCACACACTATTGAGTAACACTAAGAAATTAGGACTGGAAGTAAATATAAGTAAAACTAAATATGTGGTCACAGGTAGAAATTCAGTATATAATGGAAATGGACAGCTAATGACAAATGAGGGAAATTTTGAGGAAGTGGCTGAATTCAAATACCTAGGAACAATAATCACAAATAGGAATGAGACGCACAAAGAAATTAAACATAGGCTCAATTCTGGAAATGCATGCTATTATGCATTGCAGAGACTTTTGATGTCCCAACTCCTTTCAAAAAACGTTAAGCTGAAAATATATAAAACTATTATTCTACCAGTTATATTATATGGGTGCGAAACATGGACTCTTACTTTAAGGGAGGAAAGGAGGTTACGAGTATTTGAGAATAAAGTTCTTAGGAAGATTTTTGGACCAAAGAGGGATGAACAGACAGGAGAATGGAGAAGACTACATAACAATGAACTACATGGTCTTTATAGGAAGCCAGATATAATAAGAACAGTTAAGTCTGGTAGACTGCGATGGGCAGGACATGTTGCACGTATGGGGAATGAAAGACGTGCATGGAAGCTTCTTGTAGGAAAGCCAGAGGGAAAACGCCCAGTTGGTAGACCAAGAATGAGGTAGGAGAACAACATTAACTATGATTTAAGGGAAGTAGATTATACAGGGAATGATTGGAAAGCATTGGCTCAGAATAGGGATGTATGGAGAGCTTATGTCCGCGCGGCCATGAACCTACGGGTTCGATAGTGCCAGTGAGTAAGTAAGTAAGTAAGTATCGTTACTTTCAATTGTTGTATCCATATTAATTAAACTCACACATGTGTTGTTACTGAAAATTATTCGTACATACAATATTTAATATTCTGAATCATGGAAGGACATTATATAACCAAAACTTATATCACCAATAAAGAAACACCTGCAAGGGAAAGGTTTGACCAGCGGTGAGAAGATCAAAATTGTAAATGTGAACAAAACATTAAAATAAAATAAATAGCTATGCGAGATATAGTAAAAATATGGAGTAACTGTAAATATGGCCTTCAAAATAGTGTAAGAATATAAAACTACAGGCGATATTAAGTCACCAGTCAAAATGAAACCCAAAATTAATGAACAGAAGGCAGCGTTAAACATGGCAACACGAGGAAGGTGCATGCATTCTATTTCAATAATGAAGTTCCTACTGTAACGAATATTGTGGTATCCGTCAATGAAGAGCCCTGTCTTCCTAACTATAATAAATGAACATTTTGCAAAGTAATGGAACATACTGAATCCGATTCGTCAGAAAATGATTAAAGGTATGTTTTATTATAGCATTATACCTACGTTCAGATCTTATTTTCCAGAAAATCCAATAGCCTTTAAAAAACAGCATCTTGTGAAATTTTGTTTTTTTTTTAACTTTGAACTGGTTACTTCCGCTCCATACACATATGGTAGTAGATTAACTATAGTAGGAATTCTATTAGTGCTATTTTTCATGGAAGAAAGATTGTTTTGGATCTTAGGGGTATTTTGTTTATTGTACATATTGATAAGATTTTGTATTTATATCACTGAAAAAATTAATGTATTAAAAAGATTTAATACACAATTGATCTTCTTGGTGATACAATATTAAAATATATATACAGTCAATATGCCCATTTCACCAATAAATGTTTAAAATGGTCAACAAGTTTCTACAGCCAAGCTGTCATTCTCAAGACCAGCTTGGCTGTAGAAACTTGTTGACCATTTTAAACATTTATTGGTGAAATGGGCATATTGACTGTATATATATTTTAATATTTAACATATAAATACAGTGAATATCTTCAAGTCTTGAAGCCACAAGTAAGGTATCTTTGTCTCTTTATGTACTGGTAGGTAAACTATATAGGTCCTGTATATTTAAATATACGGTATATACCAATTCAAAAAAAGAATAATTTCATATTATTATGTGTCATAATTTTTATATTATATGAATGTATAATTACTTTCACATACTTCATCATCATCAGCATCATCATCATCTGGTATCATGGCAGCTGCCGCCGTCTTCCGGAAACCAAACGCCATTCCTCTCTGTCCATCCATTGATCTTCCTCCAATTCTCTGATATTCATAGCTGCTTGTACCCTTCTATCCAAGTTTTCTTCGGTCTTCCCCTCTTCTTCCTTTCTATTGGGATCCATTCCATAATAATTTTAGGCAATCGTTGCTCTGGCATTCTTTTGACATGGCCATACCACTGTAATCTTTTCTTTTCTATAATGTCTATGATGTCCGGCTCCTCTTGTACACCCATAATTTCCCTTATTTCTTTATTTTCATATTCTATCCGTTCTAGATTTTCCAGCTGATCTTCTTAAAACATCCATTTCTGTTGGTTTTTTAGCATTTTTTTTCTTTTTATGATGAACAAGGAGCTGGCCTGATGTATCAACCCCCAACCTGGGGGATGGGTAATTTTTATTAAAGGTTTTCTTCCTCTAGCCTTTGATAGTCCAGTATCTTACTGCAAGGCAGCAGCGCTAGTTTTGGACCGCCCTGGGTATTTTATTTCCCCAGTACCTGCCATATGTGGTGAGCGTTCCCCTATCCGCCACCTGGGGAGGCGCCCGATGGGAGACTGGCAACTCCATACGGTCACATAATTACTTGGTATAAAATTGTTGTACCAAAGAAAGATAAGAATAAATAAGTGAAAAACAGTGATTCACGATATTTATACGAAACCAGATACATTAAGAAGAGTTAAGTTTGGTAGATTGCGGTGTGTAGGACATATCATATGAATGGGGAATGAAAGATGGGTACGAAATCTATTTTTTTTTCTTTGTGTCCACGCTGTTCTAATTAATCTTCTGTATCAGTTTCAAGCACAAAATATTTTAGCCTACATTTTCTGGACGGAAAGTGTTAAAACTCTTTACTCGAAACAGTGCTATTATTGTGAATTGAATAATATCCAAAAATAATTCAGCTCTCCTAAGAATACAAATAAATGGAATTGAAACAACCTGGTTCTAGGGAGTCAAATATTTATTCAATATAGAGATGTGTAGATAACTAATATCCGCGCAGCCATGAACCTCTGGTTCCGATAGTGACAGTGAGTTAGTTACAAAGTTGACTCTCGAGAAATAATTGGTATATATATGATATGAAAAGAAAAATGAATGCTTGAGTCGGTATTTGAACCCGAGTCTCTAAAAATCTAAAACTCGGGTTCAAATCCCGACTCAAGCATTCATTTTTCTTTTCATATCACATTTGTCTTCATTGCCAAATGTCAAAAATATATTTATAACATATATATATATATATCCATCCATAGTAATTCTGCCCGAAGGCAGGTCCTTCACTGTAATCATAGCATTTTCATGCTATGCGTGCAGCTTCACTAGGGAATTGTAGGTGTGGTAGCTTCCCGTTGCTTTCCACACCGGTGAAGGATGATGATGATGATGTGATTATGATAAGGATGATGATGATGATGGGCATATGATTTCGGGGACCGTTTGGGCCTTAAAGTTTTCCTGACATTTGTCTTACAGGTGAGGAAAAACCCCGATAAAAACCTCACCCAGAAAAACTGCCCCGACCGGGGATTGAACCCGGGCCCGCTGCGTGACAAGGCAGCACGCTACCTCGAGACCACAGCGATGGACATATATATATATATATATATATATATACATGAATACTACAAAGGAAAAACAGTCAAAGTCACATATTTCTCATTCTGAATAAATTTGACAGAAAAATTAAAAACGCTCTTACAATAAAACTATTGTGAAATTGAAATTGTATCAAACACTGTTTGTATAACAAGTTATTATATTGGAATTGATTAAAACAATGGAAACGCTGTCAGCACATTTTTGTATGAAACAACATTCAAAGTTCACATCATTTTCTTCTTTAAATTGCAAAATTGGGGATAGTAATGAACAGTGACAGTTAAGAAAGGCAGGCACCCTCATGTTGGTATTTTATTTATATATTTTACTCTTGATTGGCGATAATTTATTTTGATCTGTCATTATTCACAACGTTAGTATTTTCGTCACTACTGTCACCATTCATGTTACACATCAGATTTCACAAAGCTACACAATACTGGATTTTCCTCACAAATTTACTCATTGTTGTCCCTTTTCAATAATTAAGATTCAGGTCTACAAACATTTATAACAATAATCTGTTATACTCTAAGATTTCTTGTTATTATATAAAACTTTCCTCATTAGAGGATTGCCTCAAGGACAAAGTGATACAGACAATTAATTTTTGTAATTGATGAAATACATTTTGTAAATATATTTTAAAAAATTCAACTTGTAGGCCTAATTGAAGTATACATACTATAAAGTAATTTTGTAAATATGGTTTCTTAAAATTGAAATTGATCCTCTAATGGCAGCGATGGCAATTCTAGAAAGATACACCCTGTCCAAATCTAAGGAATTCCAAAATTTGGCTAAGAATCCTGGTATAGTACCTCTTGCCCCGATCATCAATCCTATGACAGTTATACTATCTAGTTGGTATTTATCTTTGTAATAGTCAATTATTGGCTCATATATGGCTTTCTTTTCAGAGTCAACTTCCTCAGGTTGGCCACTATGAGTCTCAAAACGAATTGTGGGATCTAATATCATACCAATTTTAGAGGTTGGTCTAAATGCAATAATATCTATTCGTCTGTTACTCCCATTAATGGCCACACCATGTACTTCCTCATAAACTGTGTATCCAAAATCTCGCAAGGCTTCTGCCATCATATTTCGAATAGTGTGGTGCCGAATATTTCTCAGTGATTCTCCAAATGGACAGGCCCCAAGGACGTGTGCAAGGGTTTCGTGCTCTCTGCGATAACGTCTACAGAGGGTATCGTCCTTAGACCTGCCCGGCAAAGAACGCACCGCCGATACATTGGCTTGCATTTTAATCGCTTCTCTCCATTCGGAACAAGACAATCCCTGATGGTGACGAATCCATTGATTTGCCGGTGTATATTCATTGTAGAGAACAACGTCTTTTCCTTTATGAGGAAGTTGACTCCAGAGAACTGCTTCTTTGTCTCTTAGTTGTTTCCTGAGTTTCCTTGCATCTGGTAGAAGACTTCGAGTGGATGGACTCTGATTGATTCAACATACAGCTGTGGGACTTGGATTAATCTTCCATTGTACACTTTATTTTGAAGCCAATTTTACGTGGACTACTAATGATATTTCCATGTATTGACATTTAAAATAGTAGTACTCTATATACGAGTACATATGTGACGGTAAAAGTAATAAACTCGTGATTATATATAATAACCGGTAATCATGTACAATCATCACTAATGCCGGTAAATATGATGTGTTTTTAAATTATCAAATTAACCGGTTTGCATAATTCCCAACTCATAATGGTAAATGTGATAATTATCATGACTGATTGGGCCAGTAAAATAGAGTGCAGTTTTTTTTTGAGTAGTTACTACACAGAAAGATTTTTTTTTCGTTGGACACTATGGCGTAAGAGACCATGAATTACAATATGTTATATTTTACAATTGAAAAGTCAATAAATTATTATAACACAATTTTATTGAACTTGTACAAAACAGTTGCACATAAAAAAAACTGCAGTTACATATAAAAAACAAACTAAGCCAATATTCTAGAGAAAAAAAATACTTTTTTTAAACGCTATCACTACAAATTACTAAATACTTTAAGTTTACTTATTTATGCATATAAATTGTTTTGTTAGGTTAGGAATGGCAAGTTGGTTTACGTCCATTTTCTTTAGCATTTAGGATTACATGTAAATTGTTTTGTTGGGTTAAGGAATGGGAAGTAAACTGAACGAATTTTCGTAAAGTTAGGGACTTTTATCATGCAATTTGTTTTGTTAGGTTAGGAAATGGGAAATTCGTTTACGTCCATTTTTTTTAGCATTTGGGAATAAATAATACGCATGTAAATTGTTTTATTAAGTTAGGAAATGAGAAGTCCGTCCATAGTAATTCTGCCCGAAGGTAGGTCCTTCACTGCAATCATAGCATTTTCATGCTATGCTTTGCAGCTTTACTAGGGAATTGTATGGTAGCTTCCCGTTGCTTTTCACACCGGTGAAGGATGATGATAATGATGATGATGGCAATATGATTTCGGGGACCGTTTGGGCCTTAAAGTTTTACTGACATTTGTCTTACAGGTGAGGAAAAACCCCGATAAAAACCTCACCCAGAAAAACTGCCCCGACCGGGGATCCAACCAGGGCCCGCTGCATGACAAGCGTGCACCCTACCTCGAGACCACAGCGGTGGACTTAAATGGGAAGTAAACTGAACGAATTTTCGTAAACTTAGGGACTTTTATCACATTTACCATTACGAGTTGGGAATTATGCAAACAAACCGGTTAATTTGATAAATTAAAAAAAAATCATATTTACCAAATTTAGTGGTGATTATGTATAATAACAGGCAAATATATATATATATATATATATATATATATATATATATATATATATAATCACCGAATTAATCGCATTTACTGTAACATGCATAATTTCGAACTTTTAGACTTTTATATCCCCAGGAATAATCTCCTTACGAATGCATTTCGAATACTTAAGAATTATACTTGGAAACCAAATGCGATTTTTTAATGCTGACGCCAACACTAAATTCATGTAAAACCTTACACATTTACGCATCTTTATGTCATACACTTTACAGATGGCGTGAACATTACTGTATGCAGAAAGAAGTATAGGAGATTGCATATTTAAGTGCTTGTATGTAGTGTATGTTTTACTCTCGTTGAAAAAAAAAAAGTGGACACCAGACATAAAGTCCCTTATCCGAAGGACGAATAGCATAAACAAAATCACATGGCTTCTGAATACTATGTACTGCCGAGGGATTATTAAAACTTGTACACCATCATTCATTCTAACTCCCGAAGATTGCAAATTTTAAAATTTACATTTTCCAACTTCTCTGGGTATAGGGAACCCAGATCCTTTAGTCCGGAAATATATAGTGAATATTTTCCACATGTTTTCTACAAACTACAATCTATATATCGTACTCACATCAAGTTTCCTCTGCAGGGTATAACATTATAGATGAATAACAGCCATTCTAGCGAAACGCTTGAAAAAAATGCTCAACTAGGAAAGCAAACTGGAGTGGGAAACAAACCCGGACCAGGCGGTGTTAGCCGTGTTGTGATTTATAACGTTGAAGATAAACTTTCACGGGAGAGTTTGTCCGGAACTCCGGTTATCGCATATTTCGTTACGTCATATCCTTTAACCCAATCAGAGCTGACAGAAACATGCAGGTTAACAATCTATGAGTCACTGGCCCCACATGGCCCGCATGCTTTACACTACCTTGTATTTATTGTTTACAGTGTGTATTATTTACATATGTACGTGAAAGGAATAATGAATGGATCTTCTAAAAATTTAGTGACTAGCGATTTGGCTAAAACGGTATACCGTTCGTATTTCGAAAGCTAGGGTAGGATTTATCCACCTTACTGAGATTTTGTGGTTTTCTTCAGTCTTCAAATGAAAGAAGCCGATAGGTAGATCGAGAATAAGACGAGAGAATAACATTAACCATGATTTAGGGGTAGATGAATTATACTGGAAAAGATTAAAAAAACTAGCTCAGGATAGGAGTGCACGGAGAGCTTATGTCCGTGCAACTAGGAACCTCCGTATTCAATAGTGGCAATGAGTTAGCTATTATTTATTATCATTATTATTATTATTATTATTATTATTATTATTATTATTATTATTATTATTATTATTATTATTACACAATATTATCATATATATATGTGTGTATGTGTGTGTTTGTGTGTGTGTGTGTGAGTGTGTATTATTAATCACATTAAGGTAAATTATGCAAGTTGATAAAAAAATGTTAGAAAAAATACAAGCAAAATTTGAAATGGTATCTTCACCTCATAAGAATGGAATAAGATAGAATACGGTACCAAAGAAGATCCTTGATTGGAAAGCGAATGTAAGAAGTGGAAGAGGCAGACCTAGAGAACGTTGGATAGATGGAGTGAGGAGAAATATGGAAGCTAAATATTTGAGGGAAGAAGGCGCTTTAGACAGAAACCTCTGGTGGCGAATCACTTTGGGTTGAAGGAGAACCACTGTAGTGTGGAATATTTCTATTAAACATATTATTATTATTATTATTATCATCATCAGTATTATTATTATTATTATCATCATTATTAATACTATCATTATTCAACAAAAACTTAGAACAAAAACTTATGTCTATGGAAATGGATTTCTTGAGGAGAGCAGCAAGATGTTCAAAATTAGAAAAAAATAATAAATACTGTCATACGGGAAAAAAATGAACATTGTATATTCAATAGTAGATTATTTATAAGATATAAGCAATTAAATTGGTATGGGCACGTAAGACGAATGCAAGAAGAAAGGTTACCCAGGAAAACTTTGGAATGGTGTCCTCCTGAAAGAAGAAGGAAAGGAAGACCTCGAAACTCGTGGATGCAAGAAATAAGAACTGGAATGAGAACAAGAGGACTGGAGAACATGGACTGAATGGATAGAGACGAGTGGAGAAGAAAAATAAAACATTAGGTACAAAAAGATGTGTAAACATTAAAAATCTTTATATAAATAAAAATTATTAATTATTATTATTGTTCCTGCTGCTGTTGTCCTAGAAGTAGATTTTTTTTGGAGAACTTGATGTGTTATAAGCCCACGCTTTAGACCTAGAGTTCCAAAGTATTTGTTAATGCATGGTCAGGTGAAACTTTGTCTGAAGGTGAGGCTCAAACTAACCCGCAGAGCACGAAAGTAACCACAGTCTGTCAGGCGCTATTACAGGTAACATCATCATCCAACTTTATTCCTAAAACCTAATTCGATATTTTTACATTAGTCCCCAGTTTTCTAGTTTACAATGACGTCCGATTGAAAATACGATGTTTCAGGATGTAGTCTTTAGTGGTTAAGGAAAGAAAATATACATAACTATCAGCATACGTTTGGTCCATATATTAAAAATGTATTCAATGTACAATAATACCTTTCTGTATCCACACATTAAATAAGTACCTAATTAAAAACTAAGTCTTATGCCTATTTTTCTATGCCTTCTACTGGTCCATTCCTCATAAAACCAAATCCAGTTATCCAGATCCCAAATATCCATTCAAATATTATCATCCTGCCGATACCTAGGCCTTCGTATTTTTTCCCCAAGGATTTAAAAAAAAAATCTGCCGTAACCAATTTGAGGTATATTATGTGCCATTCTTAATCCAAAACCATAATGCCCCTGCCAAATATTATAGAATTCTATTTATGAACATTACTCCATTTCACATAGTCAGCCAATACGGGACAGAATATTCACCTCAGGGCCCTATTTTCGAATCTTTAGTTTATTTTCTTTCCATAATGTATTGAACTGTAAGCCCATGTTTTCCCTTTACAAAGATTTAGGCGCTCTCCCCCTACAGGGAAGAATTTGAACCATACTAATTTAGTTACACTTGTTTTCGTATAGATGTCATTTTGAGTGGTTCGTGGTCAGCGTTCCGCCTCATACTGACATCTAGGAAACCAAGGACGGGAAAATTCGGTAAATTTTGCTTAGAGGCCTTTCCATTCAGGTTTAAGGATTTTTTACGAGCCTGAAAATCTTAAAGTCCTTCCCGGAGGACTTGCTCCTTGGATTTTTCCGTCCTAAAAAATCCATCGACCCCGGCCGGGTTTGAACCCACGACCCTCGGGACGAGAGGCAAGGAGAATAAACACTAGTCCACCGCGGCCGACTTCCATAATGTAAGAATGTAAAATCTTTACACATGATTCTCTTAAGCTTATTTGTACACAATGAACGTCTTTGTATCTAATACCCTACCCAATAGTTTCTCAGGATTTCTACGTTCAATTCATAGCTATAGCATAAATGTAATAATCATTGGATGCCCTGAGTACAAATTAACGCTAATTATAGTGTTTGTAGCATTTTTAAAATTATTAATATACAAAATCGGACTTCTTTATATCTATACACGTGGTCTTTTCATGGATGAGTGTAGATGTGTATTATTGGTATGTAGTGTATACATCCATCCATCCATAGTAATTCTGCCCGAAGGCAGGTCCTTCACTGCAATCATAGCATTTTCATGCTATGCTTGCAGCTTTACTAGGGAATTGTGTAGGTGTGGTAGCTTTCCGTTGCTTTCCACGCCTGTGAAGGATGATGATGATGATGATGATGATGATGATAATGATAAGGGTGTGGATGATGATGATGATAGCCATATGATTTCGGGGACCGTTTGGGCCGTAAAGTTTTCCTGACATTTGTCTTACAGGTGAGGAAAAACCCCGATAAAAACCTCACCCAGAAAAACTGCCCCAACCTGGGATCGAACCCGGGCCCGCTGCATGACAAGGCAGCACGCTACCTCGAGACCACAGCGGTGGACAGTGTATACACATATTATCTAATATATAAAATGAACGTTTGTTTGTTTGTTCGCATTTTATGCGCTGCCATACCGTTCATCCGATGGTGATGGGGTTTTTTTTTTTGCAAAATGTTCAGGAGATTCCCGGGATGAACTTTGTAGTGAAAAACGTGAAAAAAAAACACATTTTATGACGCTTAAATGGCTTGCGCTGCCTAAAGCATAACAAATAAACAAAATTAATTTACACAGAATTGAGTATCACAAAAAACTCTACAAAAAAGTTCGCGACAGCATATGTTCATCTTTTACGGATAGCTCACAATAGCAATTTTTGTCTTTCATTGATGCCAAGAAGATCTGGATAAGCAGATTCCCGGACAAGCGTGCACTGCCGTATCGTTCATCCGATTGTGATTGGGCTTTTTGCAAAATGTTCTGGGATTTTCCGGGAAGGATATAGACTATAAGAGAGTTTTAATTCTCAAGCCCTTCACCCTTAATACTCAGCCTTTGTAGTGAAAAAGTAAAATAAGAGTGGCTTTTTGTACGCTTAAATGGCTTACGCTGCCTTAACCATAACAAATACACCAAATTAATGTACACAGAATTGAATATAAAAAAAAACCTGAACAAAAAAGCCCGCGGCAGCACATGTTTATCTTTTATGGAGAACTCACATAACCATTTTTGTCTTTCATTGACGCCAGGAAGATCGGGATAAGAAGATTCCCGAGCAAGCATAGCAGCAGAACGGATAACTCGAAATAACGAATGTTGTCTTTCAGCTAATTTATGCCATATACATCGGGATACATAGATTCCCGGGCAATGCCGGGTGATCTGCACGGCGTATCTAAAAAAAATAACAATATAAATTTATAATTAATTATGCTTGCTTTTACTTATTTAGGCATAGCAGCGCACGCCGGGTATTAGCTAGAATATATATAGGCCTATACACACACACACACACACACACACACACATTGTTTTTACGATTTTTTATGAAGGTGTGCAGCCATGTTGGTATTTGTTTACATTATGTTTATTGTTATTCATGGAAAATAATGCACGTACAGTCAAACAGGCCCGTGCGCAATGTAGATGCAAATGCATTTCCTTTCTTAGTGGAAATTTAACGTTTTCGAAAAAAAAAATTACTGCGACATTGCGCATGGATCTGTTTCGCATTACGTGCATATCTCTGTTCCATGGTTATATAACAATATAAGAACAAATGAACAAATACATACATGCCTAGACTACGTAGACATCCATACCGATCTACACTCATAGGCCTACATAAAATAAACAGGTATAAACATCCTCGCCATGCACCTATCTGTGTGTCTCTTCATGTAGATGACTTGGTCTTTTGTACAGTACACCCTCATACATCTATATATTAAATAGAGTATCTTGACTGTGTAAAGCTAAGAAGAGGGATAAGTTGAGATGAAGTGCTTATTACTGAATATATGATATGACAAATGAGGGAAATTTTGAGGAAGTGGCTGAATTCAAATACCTAGGAACAATAATCACAAATAGAAATGAGATGCATAAAAAAATTAAACATAGGCTCAATTCTGGAATTATGCATTGCAGAGACTCTGATGTCCCAACTCCTTTCAAAAAAACGTTAAACTCAAAATATATAAAACTGTTAGTCTACCAGTTATATTATATGGGTGCGAAACATGGACTCTTACTTTAAGGGAGGAAAGGTGATTACGAGTATTCGAGAATAAGGTACTTTGGAAAATTTTTGGACAAAGAGAGATGAACAGACAGTTGAATGGAGAAGACTACATAACAATGAACTACATGGTCTTTATAGAAAGCCAGATATAATAAGAACAGTTAAGTCTCGTAGACTGCGATGGGCAGGACATGTTGCACGTATGGGGAATGAAAGACTTGCATGGAAGCTTCTTGTAGGAAAGCCAGAGCAAAAACGCCCAATTGGTAGACCAAGAATGAGATGGGAGAATAACATTAACTATGATTTGAGGGAAGTAGATTATACAGGGAATGATTGGAAAGCATTAGCTCAGGATAGGGATGTATGGAGAGCTTATGTCCGCGCGGCTATGAACCTACGGCTAACCAGACCTGGCACACCATCATAATGATAAAAGAAATAAAATGGATGGCATGAGTATGGAAAAATGGCGGAAGGTATTTTTGTTAGGGGAAAATGGGAGAAATATAGAAAAACCTGCCTTGTCTCCGAGCTCTACATGGAGTGACAGAAACGGGAACTCGAAACTCAGAGATGGAGAGCACCATGCAGTTATCACAACTTAATCTTCTTCTTCTTCACTTCATGGCCTAGGCAAAAATTGCCTGTTCCGCATCACAGTTGTTCTGTTCATCTTTTCACTGGCCTTCCTACATCGGCTTGTAGTTAAATGCTGCTCTTGGTAATCTTGTTACATTCATTTTTTCTACATGTGTAAACCATCTCTCTCTATATTCTTTGATTTTCTCATTCAATGGATATATATTTAACTTCGTTCTTATATCTTCATTCTTTATACGATTCAATCTTGTGCAGCCTTTTGTTCTCCTAAGGAAGTTCATTTCTGCGCTTTGTATTCTACTCTGTAATTTTATTGGTCATTAACCAAGTTTCGCTCCCATAAAATAATGCAGGAACTGCCAATGTTTTATAAAACTTCAATCTAGTAGGGCCTATCTCTTCTTATTTTATTCTTTAATGTTTAAGGTATAGTTCCGCATATCATTTCAAATTTTGATAGTTTCATGTTAATGTCTCTTTTAGGTTTTGTGTTTATAATAAAATTATAACCCAAATAATTGAAATGTCTTACTTGTTCCAGAGGTTTGTTGTCTATTACGCCACAACTTAATAGTTAATCAAATTAAATGCCGGTAACAACTATCATATTTCAGTTTTCATTATCAGTAATAAAATTTTCTTCATTTAATTCTAAATTTGGCCTCTCAAGCACCCATTAATATGCATGTTTTGTGTTCACACTTGCCCCCATAAGATATCCCAACACGTCTAACTCCAACGATCCGACATGAAAATATCTCCGGTAGAAACTGATATATTGTTCTATATCTTAACACACTACCACAATGCGTGGCCAATTTTACGGCTCATTGTACAGAGGACATAATTTAACGCCGTCCTTGCTTCTTAAATTATGAGCCGTCCACCTCCCAAGAATTTACAATCCCAAGCGAAACTATTTCATTTTTATCATATCCACACAAAGCGTCAACTTATCTCCACGTCCACCAAGATAATTTAAGTTATGTTCTACATTGTAGCTGGGATTTCAATCAGACACAACAACTGTTACACCACTGAAATAGTTCATAAACTAATCATCATCATCTTCTTCCTTCACGCATTATTTTTTATATTTATATTTATTTATTTTGCCTGATAGAGTTAAGACCGTAATGTCTTCTCTTCCACTTCACCAGGGTTAAATATTCTTCTTCTTCTTCACTTCACGGGCTAGGCATATTGCCTGTTCCGCCTCACAGTTGTTCTGTCCATCTTTTCACTGGCCTTCCTACATTCCTTGAATCTCTTGGCTTGTAGTTGAATGCTGCTCTTGGTAATCTTGATACATTCATTCTTTCCACATGTGTAAACCATTTCTCTCTATATTCTCTGATATTCTCATCCAATGGATATATATTTAACCTGTTCTTATATCTTCATTCCTTATCCGATCCAATCTTGTGCAGCCTTTTGTTCTTCTAAGGAAGTTCATTTTTGCGCTTTGTATTCTACTTTGTAATTTTTTGGTCATTACTCAAGTTTCGCTCCCATAAAGTAATGCAGGAACTGCCAATGTTTTATAAAACTTCAATCTAGTATCTCTTCTTGTTTTATTCTTTAATGTTTTATGTATAGTTCCGCATATCATTTGAAATTTCGACAGTTTCATATGTATGTCTCTTTCAATTTTTTTGTGTTTATAGCTAAAATTACAACGCAAATAATTAAAATTTGTTACTTGTTCCAGAGATTTGTTGTCTATTACGATTTTTGATCTTATATGATCGTTTCCCCAAAATGCCATTATTTTTGTTTTTTCTTTTGATATTTTGAAATTATATTCTTGGCATAACTGATTTAATTGATGTATAGAGTACTGCAAATTATTTTCATTTTCTTGAATAATAACCACATCGTCAGCATACATTAAAACGTTTAATATTTTAAAACGGTCCATTCTTATACCTATATTAACAATACTTTTCCAATTTTGGATGATGTCATTAATATATAGATTAAAAAGGGTAGGTGATAAACTACACCTTTGTCTTAAACCTCTTTATTAAAATAGGGTTAAATTATACATAATAGATAATTATAGACTACACAATATAAGAATGGTAAGAAATCGTATATATTACGAATCATTAATGGCACTCACATGGAAAATCTCTGAATGCCCATGGAAATTTGGATATAACCCCTCATGTTGTATGCCTTTGCATTTGTGAAATGAATCAACCACACCAGTCAGAGGTTTTGCGCCAATAGTTTAGAATGACACTGTATTTGAAATGTGATGTATTACTGATCTTGAGAGAAATTGCGCATTCTAGCGCGAGTGCAGAGTTCGATCCCGAGAGGAACATAATAGCACAAACACAACACTGGATATTAATAACAGCCCTACAGATGCTCTTGACTGCGCCGATGGCTGCCTGATAGAGCGGACAATCAAGTAGAGCGTGCTTGTCAAATTCAGCTACAGGCTTCTAATAATATACACTTGTGCTCAGCCCTAAGTGTAACGTCGATCACTAAATTACAAACACGTAATAATTTTAGTTGCAAACTACATCGTCTTAATACCGCTGTTTCACATATTCACAACTCTAATGTCAATTTAAAACAAATACAAAATTAAAAACAAATTCAAAAATACTTTTTTATTATTACAACTGGCTACAATACACAATTATTTCGTGAGTGAGATTATGACATGATAAAATGTTAAAATATTAGACAAGTACGTGCTATATCAGTTGTCCTCAATTAAATGGATTTCTGTTTATAAAAACTTCGTCAAGTAGTTAAAATCATGAAGGCCTTTCAAAACATGTTCCATCTTCGGCATGTTATAAACTAACATATAAAAATGAATGTTTTGTTTGTTCGTACTTTATGCGCGGCCATACCATTGATCCGATTGTGATGGGGTTTTTGCAAAATGTTCAGGAGATTCCCGGGATGAACATAGGCTATAAGACAATTGTGATACTCAACTCCTACACCCTTAAAAATCGCCCTTTGTAGTGGAAAACATGAAAAAAGTAGCTCTTTGGACGCTTAAATGACTTACGCTGCCTAAACCATAAATTCACAAAATTAATGCACACAGAATCGAATATTTCAAAAAGCTCTACAAAAAATCCGCGACAGCATATGTTTATCTCTTACGGATAACTCACAATAACCATTTTGTCTTTCATTGATGCCAAGAAGATCAAGACAAGTACGTAGATTCCTGTGCAAGCATAGTAGCACATGGCGGGTATTCTTTTATGGATAACTCACAATAAAGAATTTTATCTTTAGCATATTTATGCCAAGAAGATCGAGATAAGTAGATTCCCGGGCAACACCGGGTAATCTTAAAATAATTACTATATACATTTATAATAATTTTTCATTTTATTTATTCAACTAATCATAAGAAGTGCATTAATTTTTGTCTTTCAGCTCATTTATGCCAAGAAGATCGGGATGAGTAGATTCCCGGACAACGCCGGGTAAACAGCACGGGGTATCTAAAAATAATTACGATATAAATGTTTCCTTTTATGTATTTAACTACACATAAAACACATTAATTTTCAGCTGATTTATGTCAAGAAGATCGGGATAAGGAGATTCCCGGGCAACGGCGGGTAATCAGCATAGGATATCTAATAATATAAATTTATAATTATTTTTCCTTATACTTATTCAACTAAACATAAAAGCACATTAATTTTCATTTATTTAGGCGTAGCAGCGCACGCCGGGTATTAGCTAGTTTATAATATAGCAGTCTTAACGTTGTGTTCCTTAAAACTTCCGCCCTTCGTCCATGCAAGTGTTTACACCGTTTCTACAATCAGGTCGTGTTGTTCTTGAAGGGTTCGGTGTAGGGACCGCTAGGCCGCCCTTAAGTCATTATTTTATTTTCATCATTTCAATTGGTAATTTCATTGTATACACTGAATATTCTCAAAAATCAGAACATTTTTTTTTTTTTACTTCACGCTTATTTATAGACACTTTAACATCTAAGAACGTATCGTGTTTAGAATATTTGGTTGCAGCAAGAAGGTATGTGTACATAAGTTATTTCTATTTGTGCAGTCATGGTTCTTGTCAAAGGCTAATAACGGTTATCAAGATTAAATGAGTCCTGATAATGGAATTCCAACCCAGCATTTGCCTTGAGGACTCAAGAATTCCTAGAAAAAAAACTTTTGGTTGATCGACAGCGAGTTTTGAATCTGGGACCTCCCGAGTGCATCTCAAACCTACTGCCTGTCCCAAAATAGCTTGGTTTAACAAGTACTGCCACATGCCTATATTACAATATTACTGGCCCATTTCAAAATATTGGAGACATATTTATAACTCATGAATCATGATTTGAGAGTCTGTCGCCGTGGCGTAGTTGGCAGAGTCCCTACCTTTCACTCCGGCGACTAGGGTTCGATTACCGGCGGGGTAGGGGATTTTAAATCTCCACCTTGGGTCTGCGTGTGTGTCCTGTCTTGTATTTGTATGTGGGAATAAGATAAAAAGGTTAACAAAGATAAAACATAAAGGAAGAACAGTTTAAACGAAAAGAAAAACGAGAAAGAAAAAAAAGTGACGATTCTAGTCCGTCGCCATGGTGTAGTCGGTAGAAATCATATATTCCACTCCGACGATCCGGGTTCGATTCCCCGCGGGGTAGGGGATTTTAAATCTCCACCTTGGGTCTGGGTGTGTGTCCTGTCCTTGTGCCTATATGTGAGAATAAAAGAAAGTTAACGGAAAGGCAAAAGCAAGAAGGAAAAACAGTATAAACAAAAACAAAAACAAAAAAAGAGGGATGGGAGTTTTAAAGGGATCGAATGGTAAATATTGAAGATAGAAGAGGGAGGTATGAAGGGGTCATGTTAGCGCAGTCATGAACATCCGGGTTCAATAGAGTCGGTGATTTAGTTACAAATAAAGTTTCAAAAGGTGTTAGAAAGGACTAATTAACTCAATGTCACTACTGATCGTGAAGGTTCATGGCCATGGGAACATAATATCTTCATAGATCCCTATCCTGTCTTGTCAGAGACTATCAATCACTATCATTATTTAAATATAAATTAACTGATATCTTAAGTTCCACACAATGAAAATATTAACTGCATAACAATTATATTCAGCATTCTGTAAACAACACTGCTCAACATGATTTTTGTCTCATGAGTACCAATAGTTGTACTTAATGCAGTTTTGTATCGTTTTTTCAAATATGTATTCGGAATTTCTCCATCACACACTGTTTTTTCATTTAAATTTCAATTAATGGATTTAAATATTTTTTTAATAAACGTTTTTCGTCCATTTGTCCATTGAGTGATGAGCACGGGGTACACTTTCATCAGGAGATTCCAGCTATGGAAAAGAGATATCAAGGTAAACAGAATCCTAATATGCTGGCCGATTATTGTTGGACCATCAGGAGGGGTGCCCAACAGGCGAAATATAGCAGAAAATCGTCATTTCTTACTTTCTAGGTGAGTCCGAATGTTCGAATATTGTGTAGTTACGAATGTAGAAAATATTGAAGTGTTTGAAATTATAAATGCCTGTCTCTCGAAAACCTTGCGTGATGGGGAAAACCCGATATCATATTTGAATTCAGGAGAAAAAATACTATCAGAATCGCATATTTTTCTTTCTGAGACAAAAAAAAAAGTTTATTTTTTGTTGCTCAGTGTAATCATCTAGGAAGTTATACTTACTTTATTTTATATTATTTTGATTTTATTATATTCCATACTTTTGTTAGTATTAGCTAGTATTAGATCATATCACCATTGTCTTTTGTTTGGACTGTATTTTAATAATATCTTAAAATTGTAATAAGTATGTAATTTTTGTATAATTTTACTATTCGTCGGTTGAGTGGAAGAGAAGGCCTTATAGCCTTAACTCTGCCAGCTAAAATAAAACATTATTATTATTATTATTATTATTATTATTATTATTATTATTATTATTATTATTATTATTATCCTAAGCTAATGTTTTTCAATCACCTCCTGTATAATTCACCTGTCTCAAACCATGGTTAATGTTATTCTCCGTTCTCATTCTTCATATACCTATTGGGCGCTTTCCTTCTGGCTTTCCTACATTGAGATTCCTTGCCCCTCTTTCATTTCCCATTCGTACCACATGGCCTTTCATCGCAGTCTACGAGACTTAAATGTTATTACATATGGTTACTCATAAAGATCACGTAGCTCAGTATAAAATAGTCTTCTCCCTTCTCTTGATCGTTCGTCTCTCTGTTTATACAAAAATTTTCCTACAATTTTCTTTTTCTCAAATATCCGTATTCTTTTCACCTCTCTTAAAGTAAGAATTCATGTTTCGCATCTATATAACTGGTAGAATAAAGTTTCATATTTATTTTCGTTTAACGTTTTTGAAAGAAGTTAGAATGACAAGACAATAATCCCTACAATGCATAATAGCAAGCGTTTCCAGTGTTAAGCCTTATGTATAATTTCTTTCTCAGCCACATTCTTGTTTGTAAATATTGTTCGTAAGTTTAATTATGGAAACGCGTGCTATTATGCATTAGGAGAATCTTGTCCCAACTCCTAACAAAAATGTTAAACTGGAAATACAACGTGTCCACAAATATAGTATCATACTTTAAACTTCTATTACGTCGCTTTGGATAATCGTATCTAAATGAAATTGGTGAAAATCAAAACAGAAACTCAAAAAGTTTTGTGCATGTAAATAATGTCAACATTGGAGAATAATGGCCAACAATACAAAAACGACTCTAATTTAATAATGGTTTTTGTGGTCGATATGGGTTCATTGCTGGATATTTAGCAGACACCGATGTCTGCAGCGTCATTCAGGGGGCCACATTCAATGTCTGTGAGGTATAGCAAAGACTTTTAGAGTTTCTCTTTTGATTGTAACCAATTTCATTTAGATACGATTATCCAAAGCGATGTAGTAGTAGTTTAAAGTATGATACTATATTTGTGGACACGTTGTATATAAAACAGTTATTCTCTGCTACCACAGAAATTGCACCGGCGTAACCACGCTCAATGCTACCAAAAATTGCACCGTATAGGTGCTGGATCAAACCGTTATTGCTGATAACTATTTTGATTGGAAAGCATAGAGTGTTCAAATTGTGACATCTTTGCCCGGGCCCATAGAGGCAAAGAGGAATTCAACTTTCTTTACTCAATTCTCCCAATACATAATGTTTTCTGAGTTATAAAATACAATCGTGGAAGCTTTGGGATAAAGGAACTAACACCCGCTTGAGCAAGCTTTTGGAATTTGAATTTGATATCTGACTTATGCTAACTACTGAATGAATAGGCTTAAGTAAAAAAGCACAACTAAAGCTTTTAATGCGAGTCAAAAATAGATATAATATAAAGATAAATAAATAAATATTCAATTTACAAAGAAAAATAAATCATAGTTGATCATCTATACAAAAAGAAAATATGATATAAATCAACATACATACATACATACATACAAACATTATCACTCACTCTAGTCCAGCCTCGGGTTGGGGAAAATAATGTCATAGCGTCCCCACCCTGGCTTACTGGACTAAACAAACAAAACCAGCTCTCCTGAGCTGTTCTGACCAGACTCCAACGGTGACTAAGTAGATGATGATTCGATGTTACAAAACACAGCTATTTATGAGAGTTCACAGGGAGAGGGGGAATCCGCAATAGCACAGGGTGCGCACTAGGAAGGGAAAGGATACATAGGAAAGCATTTGGCACTGTTCATAAAGACGACACTCGAGATGGAGACGCGATGACGTATAGTATGCGCAGTAAGACGTAATTCCTGTATCGAAATGTTCATTTCGGTACAATAGTATATGGATGCGAAATATGGACTCTTACTTTAAGTGAGGAAAGGAGATTACGAATATTTGAGAATAAATGTCTTTGGAAATGTTCTGGACCAAAGAGAGATGAACAGACAGGTGAATGGAGAAGACTACATAACATTGAACTACATGGCTTTATAAGAATCCAGATATAATAAGAACAGTTAAGACTCGTAGACTGCGATAGGCAAGACATAGGGCACGAATGGGGAATGAAAGAGGTGCATGAAAGCATCTTGTGGGAAAAACCAGAGAGAAAACGTCCAGTAGGTAGACCAAGAATGATGTGGGAGAATACCATTAACCATGAATTGAGGGAAGTACATTTTACAAGAGATGATTGGAAAGCATTGGTTCGGGATAGGGATGTGTGGAGAGTTTATTTCCGCGCGGCCATGACCCTAAAGCGACTTCTTCAAAATTCCCCTCATTTGTCATTAATTGCCTATTTCCATTATAGAATGTATTTCTGTGTGTGACTACCAGACGTAATTCTAAGAGAAGTGATTGTCAATCGTGGTCAACAAATGACGTGCGATTGGAAGCCAGTGCAAACAATAAAACAGGAATTGCTACAAGCATGTTTTTTGTACAAAGCTGCGCTCCTGTCTTATTTTATTCGCAGAGGAACCCTACACGTTAGCAATTAGAAAGCTAATTATCCCTTTGTTTAATCTGCGCGCGCCGTGAAAATGAAGCACTTTAACTAATGAACTCAGGAAAAAATAAAATAAAAGTCGAAAAGTTTCCAATTAAAGGCAATGAAGGAAACTCTAGGGCTGCCAATAAGGCAATAAATTCTGGTAACAGTAATCTAAACTTACTTTCTATTTGTTCAGTTTGCGCAATTTATTTGATTCTATCGTAATGTTTGTGTTCCATCTTCATTTTTATCGAGTCGGTGTAGGGGAAAGTTACTTAATGCGGGATTTTTTATGTGGGAGCTAAAACGGTTTTTTTCCAATACTTTTCTAAGAACAAGTATTAATTGAAGAAAATGGCTTAAATTCCATTGCCGTTTAGGGTATTTTTAGACCATTAAATTATACCAGATTAAAGAACACAAAACGCTATTTATTGAATTTGATGTCGTCTATTTCGGTTATTTGGCTAGGTAATAAAATCTCACACTTGGCAACTTTATCGGAAATATAATTATCACATCTGAGAGATTTTTTAACATACACCTATACATGAAAACAAATATCGTTACCTATAAATTTAAAACGGAAGCCAGAATAGCATAATAAGATATTTGAAGTATAATTCAGAATTCAATACACGTGAAAGCATTCAAATATTTACGATCACTGTCAGCAGATCAACATATTACGTATTTATTGATTATAAAAAGGCTATTGACATAGTGAAGGGAGATATTAAATAAAAGGCATAGGGGTCCCAGCGCACGTAATTCCAGCAATTCAATTACTGCATAAACATAATAAAATTGCACTGGCGTTAACACAACCACGCTGACTGCTACCATTTTGCACCGGCGTAACCACGCTCAATGCTACCATTAATTGCACCGGGACTTGAACCCTTAACCACGCGAACTGCTACCAAAGATTGCTCCGCGTGTTGGTGCTGGATCAAACCATTGTTGTTGATAAATATTTTGAATAGAAAACATAGATTGCTCAAATTAAGATATCTTTGCCCGGGCCCATAAAAGACAAAGATTAATTCAACTTTCCTTAATAAATTATCAAACATGTAATGTGTAGTGAGCTACAAGCCATAATCGTGGAAGCTTTAAGGAAAGAGGAACTTACACGCGCTTGAGTAAGCCTTGGAATTTTTACTTTCATATCTGACATAGGCTAGCTACTAAATAAATAGGCAAAAAGTACTTAAAATAGACAACTAAAGTTTAATGCTAGTCAAAAAGATAGTCAGATATAACATTGAAAATAAATGAATAAATAATTAATTTGACAAAGAAAATAATACTATCATTGATCATCTATACAAAAAAAATAATATTAAGAAACATACTGTAGAGATTAGGATGTAAGGACGTCCTAAGGTCATAAGATACTAAAATAATATTGGAAACTAATGGAAAACACATACTCAGTAATCAGATTTGCCTTTGGCAATAAAGGTCTAAATTCACAACTCTATCAAAACAACATACAGTTAGAAGAGGGAAGGTTCTGGAAACTTTCAGATTGGAGATAGTGGCCCTAGGCTAGGAAAGTTGGTTTTTCATAATTAATTTGGTACGTGAAAGTAGGGGAAAATGGATATTTAAACTAGGCAGTTAGGCCCTAAGTAAGAAGAAGGTGAGAGACACTGAAGCGCTACTAGTCTGAGCATGGACTCTATCTTCTTATGTAAGTGACATACTAATTACCAAATTTTATGGTGGAAAGGCACATGATCATTTAGTTATCATGATAAATTAGATTATAGAACTTAGGTTCTTAGAAAGGATACATATCTAACTTGAAATAATTGCTTATGTTCTAATAGACTTGAGTTAAATAGGAAACGTAATTCTCTTCATTAAATAATTACTTAGAAAATAAAGTTTTAGTTAGGACAGTAAATTAACTGAACTCTCTGAGTCACGTCTGGTATTATATGACTAATATTTCGCGACATTCCTAGAGTTTTCCATAGTTTCCATATGTTATTCTGGGTTGAGGTTTATATTTCTAAGAGCTTTATCATTTATTCTGTAATTCTAAGAGTTTTTATATTTATTGGTATTTGTTTGTTGTAAATAAAATTGGTTTGTTCTTATATTGCATTCCAAGCTTATAGAGTCAACACATTCCTGCCTCCGCTCGAGCCACTATTAATTTAATTAATATTAAAAGACAGAATATTTTATTATATAGGCCTTTTTTACGCTACCGAATTGTTAACCCTAACCTAGTTTATAACACATACATACATACATAGTTACATACACGCTAGTCCAGCCTAGGGTTGGGTTACACGGTCCTTGGGGCCCCATCCGGGCCTAAAGGACTAATAAAGCAAACTAGCCCTTCTGAGCTATATTGACCAGATTCCGACGACAACTGAACAGATGATCATCTGATGTTAGAAAACACAGCTCTATATGAGAGTTCACTAGGAGAGGGGAGTATGCGCGATAGCACACGGCGCATACCAGGAAAGGAAAGGGTAGGTAGGAGAGAATTTGGCACAGTTCAAAAAGATCACACACGAAATGGAGACGCGATGACGTACAGGTTGCGCAGTATGACGTAATCCTTGTATCGAAATCTTGATTTCGGTACAAAATAAGAATGAGAGTTTTTGCCAATGGAAATCTTACAGCTGATACTAACCAGGGAGTAAGGCCCACACTTGTTAATGTTTATATTGGCGATATAAGTAAAAATGTGTTAATTATTTAAATAATACGTGGGCTGTTTCTTTAGTTTTCGCAACAGTAGTGTGGAATCCAAATAAAATAGAGTTGATAATTCTGTTTATTGCACGTGTAATTTCAGTGCCTCCCCACCGTCCGAGCATATGGACTCGCCTCTCTCTCCCCCCCCCTCCTCACGTAACAATGAGCTGAAAGTTATCACTTATCAGTTTATATCTAGGCGTTGAAGTATAACGTAGAAGAATATTTTCATAGCAGGAGCAGAGAATCTGGTTGAAGATTCTGCTAGAGGCAGAAACGCACTACAGCGTCATCGAGGATTGCGAGAGGCTTGTGATGCAGATGCACATCCAGGGTCACCGTGAAAAACAATAGTTCGGCAGACCGCTACGAATGTGAAAAGGATGCTAATCCTAGCCTACGATTGGGATGGTGTTATTTTAAAACATGTCATTCCCCCAAGGCAAACCGTCGATGCAGAGTACTATTGTAAGTTTCTGCGATCAGCGTTAAAAAGAACCCGACGGCACTTCATGAATATTCCACCCATCATTCTGCACGGCAATGCAAGGGCGCATGTAGCAGGAGCGATGTCTGATTTGTTCAATCGCTTGGGTTGGGAGGTGCTCTACCATCCTCCATACTCTCCGGACATACGTCCCTGCGACTTCGACCTCATTCCTAAGCTCAAGAAACCACTCCGTGGGAAGAGATTCAGAACAGTGGACGACATTCTGAGTACAGTTAATCAGTCTCTAAGCACCATCCAGAGATTAGGCAGTGCCGACGACATTCGACGGCTACCACATGGCTGGGAACACATTGTACGCAATGCTGGTGACTACACCCAAGGCCTCTAAAACTTACAATCATGTATTATGCTATGTATCCAGAAAATAAATAGTTGCCAAAACTAAAGAAACAACCTATGTATTTTAACTAACAATATATATTTTACAACATTACACTTTGCTGATGATCAAATTACAGGCGGAATAGGAAATAGACTCCAAGAAGTACCATTTTACATGCTGATGATGGAAGATGTTTCAGAAAGACCTACATAATTTGTTTGACTAAGTTTTTAAACAGAAGTTTGCTTCAGTTGAGGACGACTGATGCGTCAAGTACGGATTTTAACATTTTACTTAACAATCTCAACGGTGATTTAAAGGTAAAGTGATCCCACAACAGGCCATAGGAGACTCTCGGGGTAGTAGGAGGTTAGGGCTCCCACTTTTTCTAGACAAACCGGCACGAGATGTCAGCCCAGCGTGATGGCCGCGTTTACCTCCGGAACAAGCGTATTGTACTCATTTCCGTTACAGGCTGAGTGGATCCCAGGACCATGATGCCACCAGATGGTTTGGGTCACTTTAAAAATTCTGACCCCACCGGGACTCGGTGTGTAGCATATTGCATTAACCAACTACGCTACGGCGAGCCCTCCCCCCACATCGGTGATTTGCCACGAATTTTAAAAGAGTAATTAACTAAACTGTCCACAGCTGTGACTTTAGTTACTATTGCCCCATAGAGAGAGATGCTCTGCTGTAACATAGCGATCCTCCTGGTGTCTGCACCAGGGCCTCCTCAATGTGAAAAGGAATCTCTGTACGCAAATAACCGGCAGACTCTGTGACCAACAGTAGACATCACATCCATTAGATTTGTTCACTGCATCTACTGTTACGTGGTATGCAGCAGTCCTCCTCCTACTCCACTTGAAAGACTCCCGTGGAGTGTTCAAGTAGCAGCTAGAATCATCCGGGATATGCTGGAAAATTTCCAAGAGCTGGACATCATACAGGCGTTAATAAAATGTATCGAAGTTGGAGACTACAATTTTGGCACTCTTAAGGTATAAATTTTCCTCTTTCTATATTTTAGTCCACCACTGTGGTCTCGACGTAGTGTGCTGCCTTGTCACGAAGCGGGCCCAGATTCGGGACACGTGTCCTGGGTGAAGTTTTCTTTCGGCGGTTTTCCTCACCTGTAAGGCAAAATGTCAGGAAACTTTAAGGGCCAACTGTCCCCGAACATCAAATGACTATCATAATCATCACCATTCACATTCGCCTTAGATTAAGTTTAGGATTAAGGACTCTCCTGGCGCACCACTATCATCGTCACCCAACATATCATCAGGCGCCCCAACCTCAGAAATGGGTTACAATAACGCCAATGCTAGGAGAGAACACCAGAAAATGCCAAAATGACAACTTGGGGCATGGAATAAAGTGTCCATTTGTTTATTTATTTCGTTATCAATTTATTTATTTAAATTATTTCCTATTTTTAATGACAATTTAACTCATGCCCCAAATGGGACTCAATGACCAATCACGTTTCAATGATTTTCTTATTTACGGCCAATCACAGTCGTATTTCGCCTAGAATTTACCAACTAAAGTTTATCATAATAAAGAAAGCACCTCCTTTTTAACATTATGAATAGGTCACAGCATTATTTTGCAGTGACTGACTCTCCAAGAAATACTGCTACCAGATTGTATATATAGTGCATGAATGTCAACACATAGCGCATGAGGGAGTTAATATAAAAATATTTGTAGCAATTGATTATACCACCAAAAAAAGAAAAACCACTGTTTGCACTTTCTTTAATGTATTTTTTCCCAGGTAACAAATCAGAAAAACATAATTATATTTACATAATAGGACATCAGAAATGAATTAATATACAGTTTGATGTGTTTCATTTTTTCTCTTTAGAGCGCATTCTTACAATATTGCGTTCCTTTGGCAATAAATATGATCTGGTTGCAGTGACAAACAAAAGAAGCAAATGAAGCGTAACAGTCATTTCTCATTTGTTTTCAAACATCGCCGTTTACATTAAATATATAAATATTTTAAAATAACTATAGTTAAATAATTATTTGTGAGTAAACAGCTTAATTTTATTCGTTATATCCACAAATGCCACTCTTGATTTCCAAATTCTCTAGATAAATTCACTCCTCCCTTCGTGAGTCGTGAATTTATCGATAATTTGGAAATCACTCATGGCATTACTTATGATTAATAGTGTCTGTGTCATTCGCCACATTTCAGAAACTCTAACTCATAAACAAAGCATTTCTATGTATGAGTTTAACACATGGTACCCAGCTACACACCACAGATCATTGTAACATATTTATGTACACCTTATATACAACCGTCAAGAAATACGGACATGGGTTCATCTGGGGTAAAATTTTCCGGAGGTAAAATAGTCCCCCATTCGGTTCTCCGGGCGGGGACTACTTCAGGGAACCCATGCCAAAGGCTCAAACACAGGGACATGTTCCTAGGAACATGGAATGTTAGGACTTTATACAATAATGAACAGACAGGTGAATGGAGAAGACTACATAACAATGAACTACATGGTCTTTATAGGAAGCCAGATATAATAAGAACAGTTAAGTCTCGTAGACTGCGATGGGCAGGACATGTTGCACGTATGGGGAATGAAAGACGTGCATGGAAGCTTCTTGTAGGAAAGCCAGAGGGAAAACGCCCAGTTGGTAGACCAAGAATGAGGTGGGAGAACAACATTAACTATGATTTGAGAGAAGTAGATTATACAGGGAATGATTGGAAAGCATTAGCTCAGGATAGGGATGTATGGAGAGCTTATGTCCGCGCGGCCATGAACCTACGGGTTTGATAGTGCCAGTGAGTAGTAAGTTATACATGAGTATCGTACTTGGGAGATATAAAAAGTACAATGATATAACAACACACAAAAAGCTACGGGATTGAAGTGAGGTTTGAATAACACAGAAACAGAACAAATTTGATTGGATTCTCCCACAAGGAATATAGAGAACGACAATCCATTCTGCTGCAAGTCGCACGATACGTTATTGTACATTCTAGAATCGAGAGGGAAGGTGTCCTAAAATTGTCTTATAACCATGGCAATGCATTATAAACCGCCCGAACTTATTCTCGGATCAATAAATACATATACCGGTAGTGTTACGCACCAAAGCCGAGCGATTTAAGGTATATGCCTTGCCACAGAGCTAGGAGACGCGCGCTGGTTCGATTCTACAAAGAGTAAAACATTTTCTCTTTGAATTTCGACCAGTATGAGACTGGTATCCACTCAGCATGACTAGGAATTTGAGAAATTACAATAAGCAGCGGGGTACGCCGCACCGTACTGTAATGGTTAAGGCAATTCGCTACAAACCGGAAGGTCCAGGGTTCGAGTCCCGGTGTTGTCAAGATTTTTAAACTGACCGAAACATTCTGGTGGCATCATGACCCTGGGGTCGACTCAGCCTCTAACGGAAATGGGTACTAGACGCTTGTTCTGGGGTAAAGGCGCCCGTCACGCAGGGCTGACAACCCAGCTGACATCAAATGTCGATTGCCTAGAAAAAGTGGGGGCCTTAACCTCCTACTACCCCAAGGGTCTCCCATGGCCTGTAGTAGCATAACTTTTTACAATAAGCAGCAGCTTAAAGTTGAAAACACCAGCTAGAAATGCTGGGGGGGGCGATATCCTGCCCACATCTCACCTCTATACTGCTGATTTCCATATCTGTAATTTACATATGTGGATGTGAGGCCAGTAGCCGGATAGGAAGTCAACAGCCTGCTAGACCTGCAGTACCATAAAGTTCTTATAGGCTATACAGCAGAACGCCGTTTTTCATACTTTTTTGTGTTTAGATATTTGCCGATATTTCTAAGCATATAAATTAATAGTACGCGAATATCACTTATGTCCACAGCTGTGGTAATGAGGTAACGTGGCCGCCTCTTACGACCCTGGCAAAGTATTAATTCTGGGTGAGGTTTTTTTTTTTTTTCTGAGCGTTTCCTTGGCTATAAGAAAAAATATCAGTAAGCTTAAAAGCCCAAATAATTTCTGAGCACAATCTGTTCTTCATAATCACCCTTAACATACACCTTGCATGAATGGGTGAATGGATATTTGATACGTTAGTATTTTATTTGAGCCGGTTAGAAGGGAAGGGGTGTAAGTGCAAGTTTTGCAGTACCGAGAAAAAAAAACAGGTTTAAAGCTGAAGCTTGTATAAGAAAATCATAGGTAACTAGAAATTATAACAATCACTCTGTATATACTCCTAAACACATACACTTACATCCCTTTGTCACTAAATACAATTATGTTTCAAGAATGTAATTATTTATCAAATTCGTTTTTTTTTTGTGAAAAATCAATTATGCCCCTTTGCTTCTAAACGCCTCATTTAACATTTTTTTCAACAACCTAATCATAAGTGTCGCAATTCAAATATTGGGGGAGATAACGGACAACAAATTTATAATATTATAATAATATTGTGAAAAGAAAAATTAATGTCCGAACCGGGAATCGAACCGTGAACCTCTAGTTCTCCAGACTAGTGTTCAGCCCACTACACCGTTCTAGAATTGGCACAAACATTAACAATTCTTTCCACATATACAAATCTATAATTCTCGTTTCGTCCGTTGCCAGGAGAACTAGAGGTCCACGGTTCGATTCCTGGTTCAGACATTAATTTTTTCTTTTAACAATATCATTATAATATTATAATATGATCCATTATTGGAACTGTGTTAAAATAACAGTATTGGAAAATGTTAAATAACAAATTTAACTCAAGTATCTCGTATCTTAGGCTTGATATTCTTTTATTTGCCGTAAATCTCACAGGGCTGACGGCTTTGCTTACTTTCCTTCCGAAGGGAACCTTGCTAAGGGTTTTTACATCCTTAAAAATCAATAAACGTCGGTCGGATTTGAACCTGCGAACCTCGGGATCAAATGTTAAAATTTGTGTGCTTGTTGGAACATTGCGCACATTGAATTGTCTTTTAATTGCTCATTGTGTTTCAATCAATGAATTTGAATGGTAAAGGGGAAACAAACCAGATAAATCACGTTTCTATGAAACCTAGAAAAGGACTTTTAATTATATGACATGTGACAATATATCTTTATCTGTATGTCAAACTTTGAAGGTAAATAAACTCTTGAGCCATGACTAAATCGTTTCTTTTACTGTTTCACATTTCTAAAATATAGTCGTTTCCAAGGAAAAATCTAATGACACCTCAAATTTAATTTCGACAAAAAAGTTAATTACCGGTACCTGATTCTTTCCTTTGTCTGTCAATATGTTTTCACAATTAAAACACGCCTCCGAATTGAGAACATCAGGTTTGTTCATGACTGCAATACTATTACTAATAGACAATATTCTGTAAACTAATTATAGAGCAGACAATAATACACTGGAAACTAATTATTAAATGGACAACAAAAGTCATAAAGCATAAATGGACTATAGGGGACCCAATATCGATTCTCCCACACTCATAGAAATGTTGAAATTCAATTTCCATTTTTATTACTTTCCAGGTGGGTAATAATATTTAAAAACTGTCAGTTTTACATGGATCGCGTTATCTAATATATAAAAATGAATGTTTGTTTGTTTGTTTGTTTGTTTGTTTGTACTTCATGCGCGGCCATACCGTTGATCCGATTGTGATGTGGTTTTTTGCAAAATGTTCAGAAGATTCGCGGGATGAACATAGGCTATAAGAGAGTTGAGATACTTAACTCCTATGCCCTTAAAAATACCCTTTGTAGTGAAAAACGTGAAAAAGTCACTTTTTGGAAACTTAAATGGGTTACGCTGCCTAAACCATAACAAATAGACAAAATTAATGTACACAGGATTGAATATCTCAAAAAAAAAAAACTCTACAACAAAGTCCGCGACAGCATATGTTTATCTTTTACAGATAACACACAATAACCATTTTTGACTTGCATTGATGCCAAGAAGGCGGCATAAATAGATTCCCGGCAAGCATGTGCTGCCACATCATTCATCCGACTGTCATGGGGCTTTTTGCAAAATGTTCAGGAATTTTCCGGGAAGGTTATAGGTTATAAGAGAGTTTTTAATGTTCAAGCCCTTCACCCTTAAAAATCACCTTCTATAGTGAAAAAACGTGAAAAAGTCACTTTTTGGAAACTTAAATGGCTTACGCTGTCTAAACCATAACAAATACTCAAAAGTATTGTGCACAGAATTGGATATCTCAAAAAACTCTACAAAAAAGTCCGCGACAGCATATGTTTTTCTTTTAAGGATAACTCACAATAGCCATTTTTGTCTTTCACTGATGCCAAGAAGATCGGGATAAGTAGATTCCCGGGCAAGCATAGCAACGCACGGCGGGTATCCTTTTATAGATAACTCAAAATAATGAATTTTGTCTTACAGCTCATTTATGCCAAGTACGTCGGAATGCGTAGATTCCCGGGCAATGCCGGGTAATCAGCACGAGGTACCTACAAATAATAAAGATATACATTTATATTTATTTTTCCTTTTACTTATTCAACTAAATGCAAAAACGCATTATAATTTATTTAGGTGTAGCAGCGCACGCCGGGTATTAGCTAGTATTATAGATTTAAAGAATATATGAAACAGACGGATCTCTCAAAAACTAGGCGAATTCCTACATCGATATTGTTATTCGAATATGTTTTTAGCGGTGCTTTTAAACTATTACAGTTCCTACTACGTGTAAAAATAATTATTAAAACATGTATAACCCCAGATCTAAAATAAAGTAAATTTAAAAATGCATAGACTAGAGACGGAAACGTCAACGCATTTTTTAAGTGTATCAAACATGGAACATAATTGTGGATAAAAATGACAAATGGTGGTTTGAGTGATAAAGAGAACGTTGGTGAAAAAGTGGAAAATGCAATGCTCAAACAAGAAAGGAGATCTGAAAACTCGCAATTAGATGTAAAAACCGGAGGCGACAATGAAGATTCAGAGTCCGCGGGGGAGCAGCCTTTGGATATTGGTGAAGATTACCTTGTAAAAAGAAGTGTTGGCTCATGGCATCCAGCAGAAATCATACGAACACGACACAATGATGCAGAAAGCCATTTTGAGTATTACGGGCATTACGAAGGCTACAATAAACGTTTGGATGAATGGGCCCAAAGAGATAGAATAGTTGCTGTGTGTTCTAATGCAACCCACTGCACTTTCCGTGTATCAGGTTCCGCGCTGGGCGAATAGATGGTGCTAATGTGGTCTAGTTTCAACTTCGGCAGACCATTTTACTCAAATATCGTTTTCTTGTATTGCATACAGGGAGAAGTGTAGGTTAAAATCAAACTACACGGCGCTACAGGCCTAGAAGGTCCTTGGCCTACTAGCCGGCTGCTGCCTTCCAATCCACATGTGTTAATCATAGAGGTAGAAGATCATCCAGGCAGTGTAGCGGTGACATGTGGTCAGTATGTCCGATCTCCCAGCCGTTATAGCTGGTTTTCTCAACCTGGAGCCGCTACTTATTGTAGTTTTCCCAAATTCCTCACGATGCTGAGCACCGGCCTCATACTGGCCGAAATTTAATGAGAAAATGTCTTACCCACATGGAGACCCGAACGAGAGCAAATGTTGTAGCTCTGCGCCAAGGCATATTGCCTTAACCACTCAGCTACGGTACGGGACGGAGTGCAGGTTGAATATATATGTTGTATGTTTGTGTGGTGTAGAATGTGTTATATGAGAGATGGTGAAGAAGGGAAGAGAGAAAGTGAAACAGTGCTGGCACCTAGCCTACTCCTGTCGAGAATCACCAAGAGAGACGCCAGGCTTCATTTCCTCAACCGTCGGATGAATCGCTATCAACAGTAGGTCTACCACGTTGCCTTCTCACATATATGTACTTGAGAGGGTATTGAAATTTAATGCAGGAATATTGTACACAATCTAGGGATTAAACATTTTTACACCACCACCCTCCTGGGCCCGAGATTTAAAAATTTACAATTAAATTAATTAATTTAATTCTAAAATTAAAATTTTTAATATCGCCAGGTATCGTACTCCGGCCCACTAGTCAGGAAGGCATGCTATCACTTCAGTCAGCACGGTGAACAGCAAACATAAATGTCATTTCATTTAAAAAAAAAAAAAAAAAAAAAATGTCCATTCATATCTCAAGTCGTCAATTCAAAGCTGTGTAAAACAGAACTAAACATTTTTTCACTTGTTTCAGACTTAAGAAGCAAACGACACCCATTCCAAGGAAAGTGATACTAGGACTTTATTTCCTGAAAAAAAAATCATCACCCGAGTTTTTTTTAACCCTCGAACCTCGGGTTTAAAGGCTAACACAGTAGCCACTAAAAGAATCTTGTAACATATACAAATCTGTGCTATATTTACGCTCTGTTGTTACATGTTTTTAGACTGAAAAGAAGCTGCGTGTGGCAGACAGGCCGAATAAATCCAACTTCCCCTAAACAAAGGCTTGATAGATGGTTTTCTAACAGAATATCTGGAGCAGCAGAATCTGTTCCCGAGGGAATAAAACGGGATTAAACGAGAAGCTGGTCTCATTTCCACACTAAATGCAATTATACAATACCTTAATTACAAGTTACATCTGTGTATCGGCCTACCTAAACGTAGTTTTCCCACTGATTTATCAACATAAAATTCTTCTTTGATATATTCCTCATAATCCGTAATATCCACATATAATAGCTGTAACAAAATGAATACATTGTTATATCCTAATTACATTAATGGGAGTAGGAAGATACCATAGATTATAATTTTCAGGAAATTGCGTAAAAAGTATGTGAGGTTTAAGCTAATCTCCTTAAAAAAATCTATTGTGAAGTTATCCTACAATATTATCTTGAATAACCATAAAACATTACTTTTCATTAATTTATGAATTTATTAATAATATAATAGTCATTAAAAATATCAGTTTAAAATGGCTACAATATGAAATCTTTTCTTTACTCCCTCCCATTCGATTACATTAACCTTGGTATATATAACACTGTGAAACATTTTCCACTTCACAATACTAATAATAATAATAATACTAATAATAATAATAATAATAATAATAATAATAATAATAATAATAATAATAATAATATTCGGTAATTGGTTCCTTTCTTATCCATTTCGACTTCAGAATTAATATTTTACTGGTCAGTCCATCTTTTCGTCAGTCTTCCTAAATTCATCTTACCAAATTTAATTTACTTCACTGTAGAGTTACTGTCCACCGCTATGGTCTCGAGGTAGCGTGCTGCCTTGTCACGCAGCGGGGCCGGGTTCGATCCCCGGTCGGGACAGTTTTTCTGGGTGAGGTTTTTATCGAGGTTTTTCCTCACCTGTAAGACAAATGTCAGGAAAACTTTAAGGCCCAAACGGTCCTCGAAATCATACGGCCATCATCATTATCCTTATCATTATCATTCTTATTATTATCATCATCATCGTCCTTCACCGTTGTGGAAAGCAACGGGAAGCTACCACACCTACAATTCCCTAGTAAAGCTGCAAATCATAGAATTTTCATGCTATGATTGCAGTGAAAGACCTGCCCTCGGGCAGAATTACTATGGATGGATGGTAGAGATATTGTTCATATTTAAGACATGTTATGTCCATCGCGTTCTTTACTGATAATTTATTCTTAATTAACATATTTGTAATCCTTCAGCTTCAATAATAATAATAATAATAATAATAATAATAATAATAATAATAATAATAATAATATAATATTTTTAATTAGGAATATTCCACAATTCAGTGTTTCTCCTTCAACCCAAAGTGATTGTCCCCAGAGGTTCCTGTCTAGAACATTTTCTTTCCTCAGATCTCTAGCTTCTATACTTCTCCTCACTCCATCCATCCATCCAACGTTCTTTAGGTCTGCCTCTTCCATTAGCTTTCCAATTAAGGATCTTCTTTGGTATTCTCTCTTCTTCCATTCTTATGAGGTATCCATACCATTTCAAATGTTTTTCTTCTATTTTTTCCAATATGTTTTTTTTTAACTTGCATCATTTCTCTTATTGTGCCTGTTTCTGACCTTATCCCTTCTTGAAATTCTTGTCGATCGCCTCCAATGCAATGGGCCAGCTCCTCATTCTACTGAAAAATGTACAATGCTAAAAAAACCTAAACAGAAGAATGCCGGACGGAATTACCTACAACGAAGTAGCAGTAAAACGTTAATGAATATTGGATGTTGGAACGTACAAGTAATTGCAAACAAGATAAAATCAATACCCATAACAGCGGAAACATATAAATTGAATAATAATAATAATAATAATAATAATAATAATAATAACAATGCATTCAGGACCTATCTCCTGCTTTTCTTATTGATAATGGGACTAGTCCCGAAAGGTCTACAGAGAATAATTAATAATTTGCGAAGTTGAGAAAATGGACCTATAAGGTAACAATTTTACAATTTTATATTATAATTCTAACTTTTAAAATATTGGTTAAACCAAAGATCTGAAACCATCAATCTGCTATGAGACTAATTAAAAAAGAGAGAGAGAGGGAGAAAGATTTAAATTTATTTTATAACAAGCTTACATTAATATCTTATGGTTGTAGTTACAAAGTCTAGCAATGGATACGATATGGGAATTAGAATAGTGTGAGATTTCTAGGACTATTTAACTCATGCCCCAAATGGGAGTCAATGACCAATCACGTTTCAATGATTTCTGTTTTACAACCAATCACAGTCGTGTTTCACCAAATATTTATCAGTGTTATAATTACCATATTAAAGAAAGCTCCTCGTTTTTAATATTCTGAACAGGTCTGACCATTATTTTGCAGTGACTGAGCCTGTGAGAAATACGGCTACCAGATTGTATATATAGTGCATGAATGTCAACAAATGCCGCATGCGGTAGTTAATATAAAAACATTTGTAGCAATTGATTATACCACCAAAAAAAGAAAAACCACTGTTTGCACTTTCTTTAATGTATTTTTTTCCCAGGTAACAATCCAGAAAAATATAATTGTCATATTTACATCATACGACATCAGAAATGAATTAATATACAGTTTGATGTGTTTCATGTTTTCTCCACTAGAGAGCATTCTTACAACATTGCGTTCCTTTGGCAATAAATAGTATGATCTGGTTGCATTGATAAACAAAAGAAACAGATCAAGCGTACCTATCGTTTCTCATTTGTTTTCAAACATCGTCGTTTACATTAAATATATAAATATTTTAAAATAACTATAGTTAAATAACGATTTGTGAGTAAACAGCTTAATTTTATTCGTTAAATAGTCCTAACAAATGCCACTCTTGATTTCCAAATTCTCTAGATAAATTCACTCCTCATTTCGTGAATCGTGAATTTATCGATAATTTGGAAATCACTCGTGGCATTACTTATGATAAGAATATATATATATATATATATATATATATATATATATATATATTGGTAAGAACTAAGTAGCTAAGTTAAGTAAGCTACGTTAAACACATGAAACGAACAACACGTATCCACTACAGTCAGTGTCCCAGTAGTATCTTAAGGCATTACGTAATGAAAATAATATAAAAACAACAATGACAATTAATTGTGTGGAAATTGTACGTGGCAAGAGGACCTGGTTTCGATGTAACCAATGGAGTGTGCTCGACCAGCTACACGTGGTTTCCAGGAGAGTGAGTTTATTCTAGTTTGCTACAGGCTCGCTGATCAAAGGTACAAAACAATTGTGGCCCAGGGTTAATTAAAACGAATTCCAATATACAGCGTACCAATTGTAAAGTAAAATACACACAGAGTTTACATCATGTCCAAAAAGTCATAACCTGCCTACTACTGGCCACTTCTCCTCTGTATTTTTTATAAACATGTCCCATGCCTCTCTTTCATTCCCCATTCGTCTCATGTATCCTGCCCACCGTATGTATAAAACTCAAACGGTTTTCATTAATCTGGTTTCTCATAAAGATAATGTAGTTCAGAGTTATGAAGGATTTAATTTTGGAAACAGTTTCATTAAGATATTTAAATATTTTTGGTTTTTTTCTTTTTTATTTTTCTACAGGTTTAACTGTATGTTATTCACTTCGTTTATTTTATTATTCGATATGTAGTATTCTTCATTCACCTACCTGTTTGAATTCTTTGGTCCAAAAATTTCATACACACTTCATTCTCAAATACTTGTCATCTTTTATCTTCTATTAAAACAAGAGACTACCCATATAACAGGAAGGATATACATTTTAGTATAACATTTTTTTGAGAGAACGTGAGTTGAAAAGAGACCCTTTAATGTAGCCTATAATAATTAGTGCTGAAAAAAGTATTGGTTATAGACTAGGCTGCATCGTACTTAGACCGCTATGTTTACAAACTGCACGTTGACACGTGCTACTCGGGACAGACTTCTAGTATAGTCCGCTTTTTTAGAAACGGGCTCATCTTTGCACAATATTTGTTTCGGTATTCTGATACAACCACACGTCACGTAAACAGGTCTATTACAGAGAAGAGTCGAACATGCACACTCTCCGCTCCGAGCAGGCAGTAGAGGCGCTCGACAAAGACACGCATTTGGTAAACAATATGTATAGAAAGTCCACCGTTGTGGTCTCCAGGTAGCGTGTTGCCTTGTCACGCAGCGGGCCCGGGTTCGATACCCGGTCGGGACAGTTTTTCTGGGTGAGGTTTTTATCGGGTTTTTTCCTCACCTGTAAGACAAATGTCAGGAATACTTTAAGGCCCAAACGGTCCCCGAAATCATATGGCCATCATTATCATCCGTATCACCATCATCCTTCACCGGTGTGGAAAGCAACGGGAAGCTACCACACCTACACTTACCTAGTAAAGCTGCAAGCATAGCATGAAAATACCATGATTGCAGTGAAGGACCTGCCCTCGGGCGAATTACTATGGATGGATGTATAGAAATTAGTTACTATTCTGATACCGCTATTTTTTCAGCCCTAATAATAATATGCATTTCCAGAAATGATCCCAAGCTCATTTTTTTTTTCCCTGCCTCGTTATACATAAGTTAATATATGATAGGACCTGCAATATGACCTAATATTAAAAAAAAATTAAATGCCAATTATTGACTCAGGAAGTAATCAATACTAGTGAAATTCATATCAAATTCCGTTGAGGTGAAGTCCTATGATGAAAGTTAAACATTAAATTGTACTTGTTGGTAGGTGCCATCAACCTCAACTTTGTTAAAATATATATACGGGTAATATATACAATATTTTAACAAAGTTGAGGACGACGGCACCTACCAACAGGTACAATTTAATGTTTAACTTTCATCAGGAAGTTATATTTGAGACTAGTAATAGGGAGGTCTCTTGCCCAAATCCTGGTGTCGAGCAACCTAACAGATTTGTTCCTGGTTCTTCTCAGTTACAAGGCCACGGACCCACTTCACAAATCACAATTTCATATTTAATTAAAAATCAAGACTCGACGAATTTTACACAACACACACAAATACAGACAACAGTCAAAGTGTACATATGAATACATAAAATAATACACATAATTAATCGAACAATGGTTATCATGATCACTTTTGGTTCTGAGATTCGAGGGTACAAACACACAGAGGGTCAATGGATTTTAAGTGTTTACAAAATTCTGGAAGGTAAATAAAGCATTAAGTCCCAGGTCGTAGATTTATGAGACGGAAAGAAACCTCACGCCTGAAGCTAGTAATCTGATCTGTTAAAGAACCCGTTAAATAAAATACTACGAAAATATACTGAATATAGGATTATAATTTCAAAATATCAATAAGGAAAACATAAATCTTAGCTTTTAAAGGATCAGACAGGCTACCATAAGAAGTAAAATAATTCTGGAGGGAAAACCCGTTGAATCATTTTAAATACCTGCGTTATGAAATCTCCTATTTTATAAATGAAGATCTTTTTAAGAAACAACTTAATGAATTCAATTATATATGTCGCACAATTAAGAGAATAATTAAAAATACAAAAATGGAAACAAAACTAAAATTTTATAAAGCAGTGGCAGTCCCCTTACTGTTGTTTGGTAGTGAATTTTGCGTTTTAATTAAGGAGAAGAGGAAGATCATAGAAGCAGCTGAAATGAGATTTCTAAGAAGTGTAGCTGCCTGCAAACTTCTAGCTAAAAGAAGAAGTGAAGATATTAGAAATGAGCTAAATATTTTTAAACTTTTAGATAAAATCAAAGACTCTAGACAACACTGGAAAGAACATGTTCAAAGAATGTAAGATGAATGCATACGAAAAATTATAATTAGTTACAAACCTAAAGGAGACAGGAATGTAGGTAGACCGAAAAAGATATGGATTCAACTTTTTGAATGAGAATCTATAAGACCGGAACAAGCCACACGGGCTTAATCTATGATTGCTGATAATGACGATGATAATCAGTATATACTCGAATATAATGATTGTGAAACGGGGACCTACATATAAATTATACTGCAGGGCAATACCATACATATAGAGTGTAGCAACAGGCGGTATAGTGTAGAAGAAGAAAGCTTTTGCCACCGTTATGAGTATTAATTTTCCAATATGGTTTCAATCTATTTCCGTTTAATTCTCACTAGTGTCTAAGTCTAAATGTAATGCATTTTATTAAAACAACAAAGCATATTACAAAAAGTAATATATATTTTTGCGCGATAGTGCGTTTTGTTGTACTTGCAGCAATGGCGACCATGATTGAAAGTTCAACTTCCTACATTTCGGGGTTGCCAACCTAAATAACTATACTATAATAAAATAACTATACTGTAATATTACATATTACAAAAACGAGTTAGTGGGATGTAAAAACCACTGCTCTCTATGTACACTACATACAATGCATATACAAAAGAAATATATCCAAAAGGTAGTGTTAATATACATTACACGAAACAGATCACTGCATTTTAAATTAACTCAACTTTATTTGAAACAATATAAAACAACAAATACGTATATTCCGCCATTTTATCACTAAAATTGCCTCACAGCGTCCTGTAGTCTCAACCAATAAACATTGCCCACACTGTTAACGTTAGTCAGTTGTTTATAATGAACGCAGATATTTCCAACACAGATGTTACTGTTTTACAATTATTTATTATTTTGAAAACACCATCGCGCAACAAATAATGTACAACACACGTTTGTGAAGTGTTTTACAGAATCTCGAAAATTAAATACTTCGCTGTCGCTCGGTTTTTAAACATTTTCCTCGATTCTGTAAAAACCATTTCCCAACCTCGCATCGTAATATACTATTTAAAATAAATCAATTGTAAGCAAATTAATATGATTTTAAAATAAGATTATTAAAATTATAGTTCCACCTTCACATGTTTTAACGAAAACTAAATCCAGAATATGGCGTCAATCCAAAGTTCCGCCTTTGCTTGCCGCTTTACTGAACCCAATCTTTTAGACAGGACATAGTTCAGTGTACGTATTTCTTTATGTTTGTGCCAGGATTGACAGCATATTTCTCGTATTGTGCAAGGATTGACAGCATATTTCTCGTATTGTGCCAGGATTGACAGCATATTTCTCGTATTGTGCCAGGATTGACAGCATATTTCTCGTATTGTGCCAGGATTGAGAGCATATGTCTCGTATAAGTAATTGTCTACAATGATAATTAAAATAGATATCTGAAGTGGAGGACATTGGGTTCGACGAGATGGGAGGTTGCGTTAAATTAATTCTTCCAAAATACAAATACACTGTTACTGGATAGGAAAATCAAACGTCGATAAAATAGAAAGAGTAGGTTTCACACAAACTGGCCTCCTCACAGTATTTTATATTTATTTATACAAATACAGGGGATTTGACAGAAGTCATCGTCCATAATTGAGTTGCCCAGTGGAATAGAGGCATATGCCACAAGAATACAATTTTACAGAAACAAGGAATTTCTGAAAGTTGTTTATTTGTGGAATATGGACATTGTGTTTTAATTTTTTAACCAGAATCTTGAATTAGATGATGAATTGAATATCTCATTAAATATTAGTTGAAATATTCCCAGTATTAAGTGTTTTTAAGTAATAGGACATAGTACATGAATGAAACCTTCCTTTGACCCACGTTTGCATATTTTCTCTTCTTGCATAACCTCTCTTTACACTCATAAGGTCGCATCAGTCCAAATAAATAAGCATTTTGTTTATTGTAGTCCCCAAGCAAATAGACTTAAATAAAAATGTGTTTTTTTATCTTCACTAATCATTAGTGAATCAAAATTACATGATGCTAATTTGCAACACGGAATTCCACTATTTACGAACTCATTTGTTCGCACCAACTTCTTATTTATCTTTTCATACTGTTGTCCACTATTTCTCAGGCGTTTTCTTCCATTATCCTTCCACTTATTTTCATGACGAGTCCTTCTTTTACTATTAGTTTGTCTTTTTTTCTTCAGAAAACGCATCAACATCTATGTCAGACATATTGGAAATGATGTAGACAATTTGAGAACTATCACTCCCCTCTGGATCTATAGATCTTATAATATTATAGATCCAGAGGGCAGTGGAACTAAATTCTGATTGGTTAGTTTCATTTCTGCCAACATATGAGGAACGTTGATTGCAACCACTTGAGATAAAGAGAAAGAAGGTGGCATGTGCCTTTTTTTTTTTTTTTTTTTTTTCAATTTCTAGCATTCAAAATCTTGAAGTTGCTCCTTGTTAGAGAATAGACACATGCCACCATGCAAATAATTATTGGAATCGGCGCAAGAAGGCAGGAGCTATTTAATAATAACAAAAACTCACAATCAACAGATTTGTGGCATGTGCCTCTTTTCCACTGAGCAACTCAATTATGAGTAAACAACTAACGATAACAATAAGTTCATCATCATCATAGTACATTCACGAATTTAGGCCATTTGTTGACCTGTTTCGGCCTCAAGAGAAACACCATCCAAAAGTCTTTTGAGTGGACGTCCTGGTCTTCTTCTTCCTTCAGGTTAATATCTTAACATTTGTTTGGGCATCCTGTGATCTTCCATTCGATGAACATGTTGCATCCATCTTGACTTATAATCAGAAATGTTGTTTTCTAAAGGTTCCATGTGTAATTCTTCTAAGATGTCTTCACTTTTTTTGTGATCTAGTAGTGTGTATCCTGCAGGCCTCCGAAGATATCTCATTTCAGCAGACCTAAGTCTCTGTATATCCTTCTGTTTCAACGTCCATACTTCGCTACCATGAGCCAGTGTTTTATACACTTTTAATCTTGAATGCTTTTGGACTAATTGTGGCTTGAAGATAGAATTTATTAACCCTAAAATTCTTAAAAATTTAGATATATTTGCATATACATCCTTTTCTTCTTCATATGAGATATTGCATCCTAGATATGTAAATTATTCACCTGCTCCAAAATGTTATTGTTCAGTACAATTTTGCTTCCGACAGGGTCTACACCTTGAAATGCCATAATTTTTGTTTTTTTCTGTAGATATCTTCAATCCATATGCTTCTGTAATTTTGTTAATAACATTAAGTTAAAACAATAAAACATCATAGCAAAACAGATAGTTTGGCTCTTGCTTCCCAGTGCCTATCCTTCAGCGTAGCAGAGCGCTTGACACAGTAGCAGGTGGTTTCTGTCCATGTTGGTGTTCGTGGTGCACAGTGGGCAATGAGGACTTCCGTAAATTTCAATTCGATGAAGATGAGCTGCAAGACAACCATGTCCTGGGTTTAGTTAAATAGCACTACAGAACAATCCGGCTTTCCTTTGGTTGAACTGGTGTTTCCAATGGCAATGAGGAGTTTGTCTGCATTGTCTACCAGAAGACTGCAGTGCCACCTGATGACCAATTCAACTAACACGATAGGTAATAGGTAGCGTTTTTCTGTATGTAGAAAAAATATATTTATTTTTCTCCTGTATTAAGATCGGCCGCGGTGGACTAGTGGTTATGCTCCTTGCCTCTGGTCCCGAGGTTCGCGGGTTTAAACCCGGCCGTGGTCGATGGATTTTTTAGGACGGAAAAATCCAAGGAGCAAGTCCTCCGGGAGGGACTTTAAGCCGTGGGTCCCGAGACTTAAGATTTTCAGGTTCGTAAAAAAATCCTTAAGCCTGAATGAAGAGGCCTCTAAGCAAAATTTACCGAATTTTCCCGTCCTAGTACTACCTTGGTTTCCTAGATGTCAGTATGACGTGGAACGCTGACCACGGACCACTCAAAATGACATCTATACGAAAACAAATGTAACTAAATTGGTATGGTTAAAATTCTTCCCTGTAGGGGGAGAGCGCCTAAATCTCTGTAAAGGGAAAACATAGGCTTACAATACAATTAAGATGATTTTCGTTTAACTAAAATGAATAGTGATAATACTTTGTTAGTATTCTGATAAAATTTTACAAAAGAAGAGGCCCTGCCTAACCTAAACACAGTGAGTATTTTTTTAAGTGATCCCACTACAGGCCATAGAAGACCCTTGGGGTAGTGGGAGGTTAAGGCTCCCACTTTTTCTAGACAATCGGCACTTCATGTCAGCCGGATTGTCAGCCCTGCGTGACGGCCGCCTTTACCCCCAGAACAAGCGGCTGGTACTCATTTCCGTTAGAGGCTGAGTCGACCCCAGGGCCATGGTGCCACCAGAAGGTTTGGGCCAGTTTATAAATCCTGACCCCACCGGGACTTGAACCTTCGACCATTCGATCTGTAGCGCACTGCCCCCGTGAGTATCTGTGATTATATATTTTATAAGATACGAAGCTTATAGATGCAATTACTGTCCCAAATTCTAATTCAATACAATATACTATAATTAATTATCATATAATAAGTTTTGCTCACATATTTTCATATCCCATAAAGTTTTAATTTTTATTTTGCTTTCCTACTTTTAGTTTTCGTATTACGACATATAAAGAGAATTAAATATTACAATAACTATGTATTTTTTTATTTCTAATTGTAATATGTTTTGTCTGTCTTTGAAATGTGCCCAAGCATGACCTACTGTCCATTCGGAAATAATTAAAATGAATTTAGGTAAGCTTATGTACAAAAAGAGTAAATAGACAAAAAATATACTTGCAACATATGCTGTCATACTGTAATAAGGATATTTCGTGTTCAACGTGACGTCAGGTTATGATAACAGGAATTCACTCTTATTAGATTATCAACGGAAACGGGAAACAATAACGGAACACAACAAAACGTATAAATTTAAATAATACGGTAACACTGAACTATAACAGAAATAACACGTTACGTTTTTAATGTATATAGAATGCAAGTAATGTATGTACGAAAATCAAGTACAAATGAGTCACCTTTGCCACATCAAAGAATCTTGTTGTTAAGAGCATAACATTTTCAGCATAAGGATATTCATAAATACACCTGGTCGTCTCCAGACAGTGAAAGCGAAATCAGATAGATCATTCATATTTATTTCTCTCTCTTTCTTTAAATTTAAATGTTCAGTCATATTTACCGTTTGTTCCTCTCATAAGCGATAACCGTTCTCTGATTTTCACTCTTACCAACTCCTCTAACTGATGTAACGTCGATGATGCTACTGTACCATCGTTTAAGGCATTACGTCTATCTACTATCATCATCATCATCATCAACAACAACAACAATTACGGATTAAGTCCAAATGGCTTGTTCCGGTCTCATAGATTCTCATTCAAAAAGTTGAATCTATCTCTTCTTGAGCCTACGAACATTACTGTCTCCTTTTGGTTTGTAATTAAGTATAATTTTTGGTATACGTTCATCTAATTCTTTGAACATGTTCTTTCCAGTTTTTTCTAAATTATTTTATTTTACATATAAGTTTAATAATATTTTGCTCATTTCTAGTATCTTCACTTCTTCTTTTATCTAGAAGTTTGCAGCCAGATACACTTCTCAGAAATCTCATTTCAGCTGTTTCTATGAGCTTCTCTTCTCTTTTAGTTAAAACCGAAAATTCAGTTATTAGGGGGGGGGGACTGCCACTTCTGTATAGAATTTTAGTTTGTTTCCTTTCTTGTACTTTTAAATATTCCTTTAAATGTGCTACATACATAATTCAATTTATCAAGTTTGTTAAAAAAAGATCTTCATTTTTAAAATAAGAGATTTCATAACCCAGGTATTTAAAATGGTTCACTTGTTCAATTGATTTCTACTATAAAACGTAAAATCCTGAGTATAGCTTCCTTCGGAAGAGAAGTAAAGCCGTGGATCGTATACTGTACATTTGCGACATGCAAAAATACTCTTCGACATGAAACAAGTGCCTTTGGAGCAAATATCTGCCAATTCTTTAACATCCATATTTGAACTCCGACACTAATAACCTCAGCTGTTATGAAGCGTCGTTGAATTAAATACCGGTACCAATAGCTATTATTTTTTTTATTATTCCATCCATAGTAATTCTGCCCGAGGGCAGGTCTTTCACTGCAATCATAGCATTTTAATGCTATGCTTTGCAATTTTATTAGGGAATCATAGGTGTGGTAGCTTCCCGTTGCTTTCCACGCAGGTGTAGGATGACGGTAAAATGATGATGATGATGGCCGGATGATTTTCGGGGACCGTTGGGCCCTAAGCTTTCTGACATTTGTCTTACAGGTGAGGAAAAAACCGAAAAAAAACCTCACCGTGGAGCCTGTCCCGACCGGGAATCGAACCCGGCACCGCTGCGTGACAAGGCAGCACACTACCTCGAGCCCACAGCGGTGGAATTATTATTATTATTATTATTATTACTATTAGTATTAGTATTATTACTTACTCACTGGCACTATCGAATCCGTAGGTTCATGGCCGCGCGGACATAAGCTCTCCATACATCCCTATCCTGAGCTAATGCTTTCCAATCATTCCCTGTATAATCTACTTCCCTCAAATCATAGTTAATGTTGTTCTCCCACCTCATTCTTGGTCTACCAACTGGGCGTTTTCCTTCTGGCTTTCCTACAAGAAGTGTCCATGCACGTCTTTCATTCCCCATACGTGCAACATGTCCTGCCCATCGCAGTCTACGAGACTTAACTGTTCTTATTATATCTGGCTTTCTATAAAGACCATGTAGTTCATTGTTATGTATTCTTCTCCATTCACCTGTCTGTTCGTCTCTCTTTGGTCCAAAAATTTTCCTAAGAACTTTATTCTCAAATACTCGTAATCTCTTTTCCTCCCTTAAAGTAAGAGTCCATGTTTCGCACCCATATAATAGTATTATTATTATTATTATTATTATTATTATTATTATTATTATTATTATTATTATTATTACTATTATGCTTTCTTATTCCTATCTATTTATATTCAAATTTCCTGTCCTTTCTATATTAATTTTAAATTTATTTTCCTTATTTCATCGGATTGTTTTTTTCCTGTCACACACACACACACAAAGAGAGAGAGAGAGAGAGAGAGAGAGAGAGAGAGAGAGAGAGAGAGAGAGAGAGAGAGAGAGAGAGAGAGTGTGTGTGAGAGAGAGAGAGAGAGAGAGAGAGAGAGAATGATAGAACGTGCACATTTCGTATAAGAGAATAATTATTTGGCATATGTCCAAGGCTGGAATCGAAACAGTGCTCTCCTCTTTAGGTTAAATACCGACCAAAAGGCTTGTGTTTTGAAACATTTTAACATTCTGGTCATGCTTGTGTGCGTGTGATTTTAATTTTTTTAATGTATTTATGAATTATTTGTTCAGTAAATTAAATAACACGAGAAACTTTGTTAGCAATTATGTTGTTTGTACGTTGCGACATCTAATTGTATTTGTGTTAATTACACAAAACAAATGGTTAATAAATATAATACAATGTCCACAACGGTGCAATATTAAAAAATTAAAATTCCAGCAAAAAAAAAACTCAATTCATTTTTCTGCACACTCAATATTACTTCAATTTTATAGTAGGTTGTAATTAATGACATGCATAGTCGCACTAGAGCCACTAATTACGTGTGTTTACCTGAGAAATACAAGTAAAATTTAATGAAATTTCCCACAATTTTTACAAACTTTTCTAATTCTGAGATAAAATTACTTGGGAACTTACGTTTCCAATTTGCTTTAATTAATACCCTTTCTATATAATACTAACGACACGCACTAATTCTAGTATTTCTTTATTTCATGATAGTTTAAAGACGCTTTAACAAATAAAGTTATATAGCATATAGAATCTTATGCTCTCCTCCGGTTTCGTCGGGTTCAAATCAGATCAGAGTCGAGATTTTTTCAGGGATTAAAAATCCTGAATTTAGTTTCCTTCGGATGATATGTAAAGCTTTGGCTCGTATTAGTCAATTTATGACAAGTACAATAACCTCAAGTCTCAAGTTTCCAAAAACGTTAAACTGAAAATATATAAAACTGTTATTCTGCCAGTTATATTATATGGACGCGAAACATGGCCTCTTACTTTAAGGGGAGGAAAGGAGATTACGGGTATTTGAGAATAAAGTTCTTAGGAAAATTTTGGACCAAAGAGAGATGAACAGACAGGTGAATGGAGAAGACTACGTAACAGTGAACTTACATGTCTTTATAGGAAGTCAGATATAATGAGAACAGTTAAGTCTCGTAGACTGCGATGGGCAGGACAGGTGGCACGAATGGGGAATGAAAGACTTGCATGGAAGCTTTTTGTAGGAAAACCACAGGGGAAACGCCAGTTGGTAGACCAAGAATGAGGTGGGAGAATAACATTAACCATGATTTGAGAGAAGTAAATTATACTGGTGATGATTGGAAAACATTAGCTCAGGATAGTGATGCATGGAGGGCTTATGAACCTACGGATCCGATAGTGCCAGTCATTTAGTCAGTAATAATAGAACAGGAATGTGGCGCAGAAACAAATTAAATATAGGCTCAATTTTGAAAAACTATATTCTTACGCATTACAAGGACTCATGTAATCCAAACTTTTCTAAATAAAACATTAACCAATATATATATATATATATATATATTCTTCCAGTTATAAGAATAGGGATATATGGAAAGCCTACATATTCGTGGCCATGAACCTCCAGGTTCGATAGTGCCCGTGAGTTTGTTACTCATTTTAAAATATACGAAATTTGTCTCTGATAGCCATGTATGCATGTTTAGTTGATAATGCTTCAGGCACTGTAGAATTATGCTTGCAATGTATGTGTGTGTGTGTGTGTGTGTGTGTGTCTGTCTGTCTGTGTGTATAAACACATAACTTACCGGTATAAGTTTATACACACATACATAAATTTATATATATATATATATATATATATATATATATATATAAAGTGTTTGAATTGGATTCGCCTGGTGGTGTAATGGAAAACACGCTGAGGTACAGACTCAGAGTTCCGGGTTCGAATCCCGTCCAGGCTTTTATTTTTCTTATCATGCCATATTAAGCTTGCATTGCTCAATGTTAAACATTTAATTATAACATCGATAAAGCGTCATTGCTATAAAGTAAAAATATTCTCTTTAATTTGTTTACTTGTTATAGTCAGCTACTAGATGGCAGTGAAGACCGCGTTCTCGCGACATCTAGTAATAATGGAGAATATAATACATATATAAGAAAAATAAGTGTTTGAATTGGATTCGCCTGGTGGCGTAATGGATAACACGCTGAGGTACAGACTCAGAGTTCCGGGTACGAATCCCGTCCAGGCATTTATTTTTCTAATCATGCCATATATATATAAACTTGGGTAAATGTCTGGACAAAACGCGGAAAATAAGAACAACACTCATTCATGAATAAATATATGTTATCAAAACGCAATAACATTAATTCTTAATAATTATATATAAATTAATTAATGTATAATGCTATTGTGTTATTATTTAATTATAATATTACTTTGTTTTCTTTATGTAATTGTAAAGTTATTGTTTTTTAGTGTATAATGCTATTGTGTTATTGTTTAATTGTAATATTATTGCGTTTTCTTTATGTAATTGTAACGTTATTGCTTTTTTTTGTTGTTTATTTTTCTTCACACTAGTAGCAATTATTACTTTATTGTAACGGACTGTCAACAGCACGTACGGCTTACTGCCCGTGCGACCCATATTTGTATATAATATTGTAAATATCTTACTTTTTGTTTAATAAAGTCCTACTATATATAAATATATATATTCTTTTCAAGAAGTGAGGCCATTATGTTAAATTGTTTCGGCCTCAACAGATATTTCATCCATCAATCTTTTCAGTGGAATCCTGGTCTTTTCTTCCTGTAGGATTATGTGTAAGCATCAGTTATTGTAGTCCATCACCTTCCATTCGAAGAACATGTATAACGACTAACTGTTACCTAGAGATTTTCCTAGTCTAGTATCAATAAACCATAATTCCAATAAAAGCTCCAGGCTCCTAGAAATTGCAAATAGCATATATCGACTTGTACATTATTGTTTATTACCGAATATCATGTTTTTCTCTAACAGTAAGTAGTAGTTTTTGGATCGGTGTGCTGCCAGATGGCAACAAATGTGGAAACATAAAAGAGATGTGAAAGTTGGCAAGACATAACTACATTTGCGCTTGTTTGATAATTGGGTTGGCAACGACGTAGGCGGACCTGTAATGAGTATGAAGAGGAAAATTAATTTGGTAATCCTGTAACACAATTATCCCGAGGTGGGTACTTCTACATTACATTAATGCCAACACCGGTATTGCAAAACACGCTAATATTCTATGACAAACTAATGACGTAAATACATGTCACATATGCAGGATAGAGGAGGTGAAGAGGAGCGTTTTCCACATGGATCAGAAACATATATTTCAAACATTGTTATAACTGAAGTCAGTAGTAGCTAGAATTCACCTACTTACTAAATGGTTGACCAGGATTTGAATTCGCCAAGTAGAAAGTAAAAATGTATCTTAAATCGTTGGTGCCCATAATGATCTTCAGATTCGCGAAATTAAGATACATTCTCGGCGGTAAAATGTTAATGAAGTAGGTATAAACTCATGATCAAATTATATGGTGCTACGCAGGGCATGTGGCATGAATGGGGAATGAAAGAAGTGCATGGAAGCTTCTTGTAGGAAAACCAGAGGGAAAACGGCAAGAACGAGATGGGAGAATAACATTAACTATGATTTGAGGGAAGTGGATTATACAGAGGATGATTGGAAAACATTGACTCAGGATAAAGATGTAAGGAGAGCTTATGTCCGCGCGGCCATGAACCAACGGGTTCGATAGTGTCTGTGAGTTAGTTACTTGAAAAAGTGATGAATCCACTTATGGGAGTTACGTACTCTCAGAGGGCCGATGCACTCATACAAACATTGCTGCACCGACTACAGATAAGAGAAACAAACAAGCCAGTTTAGTGCTGTCTCTTTCATAATGCGTATTCTGTAGTAGAAATGTTCTGGTGACGTAATATGCATTGTACCCCACTGATCAGACTTTACGCCATTTATGTATGCAACTAAGGGACCTAAAACTGCGTTCACATTGAGGATCTAGAGACGCCCTGCCTGACTTATATCTTGTACAAAAATAATATTATACGAACCAAGTTTGTTCAGTTATTTCCACTCTCTTAAAAAACAAACTCCAAAAAAAAAATATTTGTTTTTCACTACCAGTCCAAACACAAGTCATTTGAGATACTCAATAAAAATGGGATATATTATATGTGTATCTACAGGAACACACAAATTTGGTCATTAGGCATAATACAGGCATTTTGACTAGGTGGCCTACCAGCTCGCCTCTACTTCCCAGGCATAATTCTCTATTAAGCTTATAAAGTTTTATTCTTGCTTATTTATTAACTTTGACAAAATGTTATATTTCGACGGTAGACATTGAAAACCTCGTAACTCCACCAGTCATTGAAGAGCATGTAACTCCAGTAGCCAACATAGAAATATGTTATGCGTAACCTGTTGAGAACAGGGACTTCAAATGTATTAACAACTTGACTTGTAATCTGTAGTAAAATATGTGGGAACTATTGCTGTATCTTCTTCTTCACTTCACGGGCTAGGTAAATTGCCTGTTCCGCCTCACAGTTGTTCTGTCCATCTTTTCACTGGCCTTCCTACATTCCTTAACCCTCTTGGCTTTTAGTTAAATGTTGCTTATGGTAATCTTGTTGCTGTGTCAATTTTCGTAATTATTTAAAACAGTTATTAGTTTCTCCTGTAAAATTTACCAAAATGGAGTTACGAGGTCTTCATTGCCCACCACCGATTTTAAGTTTTTTTCGAGTATAAATCCGGCCGGAGTCGTTTGACTTTTAAGGGCATAAAAATCCTGAAAATAGTTTTTCGAAAAAATAAATAAAAACATGGATCCCGTTTCAAAGAATTACGGGATGAAAAATAATCTCAAGATGCCTCTGAGCAAAATGTGTCGGTCCTTACATGTCCAGCTTTGAAATACCACGCTAATAATCTTGAGTAAATAGAGCCTACTACAGTAAAACTTGCTCAAAGCGGAATCGCATGGGACCAATTCCTTCCACATTAGACAAAATTCCGCATTTATAAAATACCAAAACTTATCAATAATCTTAGATTATAGAGTACCGTATATGTCTTCTTACGTACTTTGGATTAATTGTAGTTCCGCTGCGGATGAAAAGTGAAGTATAGTGTGTTTGAGCGACTTCGACGGTAACGCGCGAAAAAAAAATCCCGTTTCGTCCCGAGTTAAAAATGTCTCTTAGGCGCGTATCCTGAAATTAAAGTATGAGTTTCGGTGTTTCCGCTCACTAATTACACTTTCGTCCACATCCTTTGATTTCCCGCAAATCTAATTCCACACTACATTGTGTCGTCTTTTAAACTGTCCAGCCAACCTGAAGATGCCTTGAAATCGTTATTCCCTAGGGATTTAGCAACAGCTAGAGCTTGACTTTAGGGCATCGGTCCGGAAATTTGGAGATTTATTTTCAATCACTTCCACTTTTTCGTTTAATGACTATGATACATACGTTTTAGCCATCTTTATTCATTCCGAACGCTACCTGTGAAAGATCGGTCTAAGAACTTGTACTAATTTAAGATTTTACAATGCAATGGTTATTTGTAAGACATATGTATTTCGCTTAATAGGTGTGCAGTGAGGCCGATATAAACTTTCAGGTACAGGTAGAATCTCTACATCCCCCGGTGGCAGGAATCATTTCTTATTGTTTTTTTTTTTTTTTTTTTGCTTAACGGAAATTCAATGAAGTAGAAACTAATTTATTTCTCTGTTTTTCCGATTTATAAAATATTTTTTCCATGAATTGTGTGGAAATATCCTTCCGTTTCCGCGTTAGGCAGATTCCGTTTTATGCAAAATAAATAAACGTAAAATTACTATTATTTCGCCGGGACCAATAAATTTGTTCACATTGGGCAGATTTTCGCATTATTCACGTTCCGAATTAAACAAGTTTTACTGTATCTATCTACATACATCGTATTCAGAAATCAGTCGAAAGTGCTTAGGTCATATGTATGAAACAACCATTTCATCACTCCTAAAATAAAGGGATTATTCAGGAGAATAATTTTTCATCATCATCCGGTATCATGGCAGCTGCCGCCGTCTTCCGGAAATCAAACGCCATTACTCTCTATCCATCCATTGATCTTCCTCCATTCCTCCGATATTCATAGCTGCTTGTACCCCTTCTATCCAAGTTTTCTTCGGACTTCCTCTCTTCCTCCTTTCCATTGGGATCCATTCCATAACAATTTTTGGCAATCTTTGCTCTGGCATTCGTTTGACATGACCATACCACTGCAATATTTTCTTTTCTATGATGTCTATGATGTCCGGCTCCTCTTGTACACCCATAATTCCCTTATTTCTTTATTTCGTATTCTATCCATTCTAGATTTTCCAGCTGATCTTCTTAAAACATCCAGAATAATTTTATTGTTTAAATAATAATCTATCTATCTATCTTCTATCTTCGGGTTTTTACAGCTGCTGCCATCTTCCCGTGCCAAACCTCCAAAGCCTACGGTCTTGGGCATCTTCGATGCTTAGCCCTCTAGCTTGCATTACTGTCTTCATGTTTTCCTTCCATGTTAAACTTGGTCTCCCTCTTTTCTTCTTTCTGTTCGGATGCCATTCATATAGTTGCTTCGGCCATCGCTCATCTTCCATTCTTAAGACATGTCCTAACCACTTTAATTCCTTCTCCTCAATTCTTTCAATTATGCTTTCTTCTGCTTCCATTATGTTTCTAATTTCTTTATTTGTGACATGTTCTAATCTAGACTTTCTGGCACTTCTCCGTAAATAATCCATTTCTAGAGCTATTAGTCTATTCTTGTAGTACTTCTAATAATAATAATAATAATAATAATAATATAATAATAATAATAATAATAATAATAATAATAATAACAATAATAACAATAATAATAATAATAATAATAATAATAATAATAATAATAATAATGCATGTTATTTTTATAAAAATTAATTACAACTTTTAAAAATATATATAAATGCATAAAAATGCTAAAAGATGTTTCAGCCAGAGCGATACAAGAGCCATGTTATCTGATCTTCGCTACCCCATGATTCAGCATATTACTTCCGCAGCAACTGATTCCTCCCTCAAGATTGAATCTCGCACATGTATTTTTTTCCAGTTTTGTTATCGCTTTTGTATCGCATAGACGTGACTTTTCCACTCAAGAGCCCAAACGTGTGTCAAGGAATATATTCAGAAGATAGCAGACCTGCACTGAAACAGGTGGAGAGCTTTTGTTATAAATGTCAGGCAGAACTAGGCGATTTTTTTTTTACCGCAGAATCACATAACATTTTGCCGGCCGCCCAGGAGGCGCATTAACAGAGAATTTCCGAGGGAGGATTGAGAAAAATTCCGCCTTCGCATAAACCCCTTGTATAGGCCAATAACATAAAATTCGATTATTTTACTATAAATTATAAAAATGATATACTTATATGCAAAATTCCTGTCGCCTCTTAACACATTACGATTTTCTGGAGAATACAAAAAGACATCCTGATTTGTATATTAGCAATACTGTTGTTTTATATATTTGTTTTCCTGATAGCTCTGAATTAGTATCTTTTTAGCGACGATACTTAACGGATGAGGTTAGTAGCGTTTCAATTAAAATCTGGCCGTGAAACGTCCGACAAATTATGCCAGATGCCTCTTTTTAAAGGATAGAGGTTCTTTCACATGCCATAAAATTACTAACCGGGACTCACGACTTTATATCTCTTCCGAAGGAACTCATCTTCAGGAATTTTATGTTCTGAAAAATCCATCGACCCCGGCCAGATTTGAACCCGTGAACCACGGAACCAGAAGCGATCATGGTAAAAACTAATCCTCAGGACTGAATGACAGTTCTGAATTAACTACTTTCACATTGAGCTGTTGGTAAAAACACGAAACAAATGCCGATCACGTTGTATAAACGCAAATGAATAGTTGGTCCTGATGAACTACTGATACTCTTCTATTCCTCAAATAATACCCTTAAGCTGATTAACTCTATTCTTATTCTCGCCTCTGGATACAAGGTTCGAGGGTGCAAACCCGGCAGCAGTCGACGGATTTTAATTTTACAAGGCGTAAAAATCCTGAGTATGGAAACGTTCGGAAGGTAACTAATTCCATAGGTCCCGCGTCATGGATTTACGGTACGTAAAAGAGCCTCAACCACTGAAAAAAAAAGTATCTGTAAAAATTGTTGAACTTTTCACCCCTATATTTGGAATATGACACTAATGCCCTTAGTTTTAAAGATGTATTTAAATAAAATAGTAACGTAAAAGAATAAAACTGATTCTTCGCTGTATGACAACGTTATTCATATTGGGCGTACATAATTTTGTGTTACTTCATTCATATATGATATTGACTAAATAACAGACTACATAAATATGAACACAGCCCCTAACTATATAAATGTCGTAATCTTTCTCGTGTTTACGAGTCTATTGTGAAGCCAGATATAATGAATGACTTGTGATGTATCTGAGTGTACAACAAAAAACGGAGTTGTAAGATTTAAGCGAGTTAGCAATATAGGAACAGAAAACAATACATAACCAATCTTTTATGCAGCTACTTTTAAAATAACAGGTTATGTGGGGTGATTCAAAATTCCTATTAAATACTTCTCGGGGTAATAGAGGAAACTTAATAAAGTTATGATGAAGAACTCATGTCCAAATGTGCAGAGTTTTGATGCTATAATGCATCCTGACACGAAACAGTATATAAAATCGTCTACTTCACAACAGACAATACAATTTGGAAAAGAGCGACGACGTAAGTCTGCTAGTGTGTATATATATATATATATATATATATATATATATATATTTATTTATTTATTTATTTATTGTGTTTATGACCTACAATCTAAATTGGGTTATATTTTCTTGCAGGAAGTCCTGGTGGAGTTGTACTACTGTACATTCTTGAGCAAATGTGATTGCACAGCACACGCTTTATTTCACATCCAAGAAAATCTTGTCTGAATATTTCAAAGGGAATGTTATATGATCTAAGTGAACAACTGCTTAGCTCTTTTAACTATGTAAAGGAAGAGATTTGAAATGATCTTCTCATCACTGTAGCATTAAAAATTACATTCACGGATGTAGGTTTCTCACATAACTTTTAACACCTGAGTGCCTTCGATAGTCTCTAGATTATACCTTATCCGCTCTTAGAGTGATCCTAACATAAACAAACGCGAATTGTATCCTTCCGTAATTCACGCTACAGTTACTGTCACATTGACAGGGAGCTCGTGTGAAATATATAAGGCATCCATCCATCCATAATAAATCTTCCCGAGGGCAGGTCTTTCTCTGCAATCATAGCATTTTCATGCTATGCGTTGTACCTTTAACAGGGAATTATAGAGGTGTGGTAGCTCCCCGTTGCTTTCCACACCGTGACGGATGATGATGATGATGATGATAATGATAAGGATGACGATGATGGCCAGATGATTTTCGGGGACCGTTGGGCCCTAAGCTTCCTGACATTTGTCTTACAGGTGAGGAAAAACCCAGAAAAAACCTCACCCAGGAGCCTCTCCCGACCGGGAATCGAACCCGGGCCCGCTGCGTGACAAGGCAGCACGCTACCTCGAGACCACAGCGGTAGACATTATATAAGACATGTGATCGTTGAATGGAGTAGATTGCAAGAAAGCTGCTGAGATTTTTCACTGAACTTGTGAAATACATTTAAAATAACTGTTATTTGACCACTAGTCAAAGGTTTGCCATACCTGTATTTTAAAAATTTAGATGGCGACACAGCAATAGAAGACTCAATACCTTCAGCCACTTTGTTGCATCAGAATCGACTGAAGCATGACTCAAAACATCAGCCATATGCAATAAACTACTTTAAGCTGTAATTATTGGTTAGGTATATTTTAGAATATTTTCCATGTTTTGAATATTATTATTATTTTCATTCACGAAGAATACAAAGTATATTCAGAGGGCATATGTTTAATTTAATGAAAGGAATTACTTTTTCGTGTACTTATTGCTTCTACATCGTACGTCGGTGTCCATAACCAATGAAAAGCGAGCAGGTCACGTGGTTTTGTTTTGATGAGGATCTCTTCAAGAGCGGACAGTCTTTGTAAGATTTCTGAATCCCTTGTGCATGTGTGTGTTAAGAACACTGAGACGCTAATAAAAATAGAAAGCCTTCAACTCATATCCAGCGTAATGCCAGGTAATGGAATGGCATAGTAAAAAAAAAAGGTAATGTGTTCCCATTACAGGTCTTAGAGCACCCTTGGGGTAGTAGAAGGTTAAGCCTCCCACTTTTCTAGACAATCGGCACTACATGTCAGCTGGTTTGTTAGCTTGCGTGACGGCCGCCTTTACACACAAAACAGGCGTATGGTGCTCATTTCCATTAGAGTCTGAGTAGATCCCAGAGTTATGCTGCTTCAGAATGTTTCGGTTAATTTAAAAATCCTGACCCCATCGGGTCTCGTACCCCGAATCTTCAGACTTACGACGTATTGATCAAACCAACTACACTACGGCGTGCCCACTGGAATGACGTGGATGAAACCCTATTATTCAAGATCTGTGATTTATATATATATATATATATATATATATATATATATATATAAAGGTCCACCGCTGTGGTCTCGAGGTAGCGTGCTGCCTTGTCACGCACAGGGCCCGGGTTCGATTCCCGGTCTGGACAGGCTCCTGGGTGAGATTTTCTTCGGGGTTTTTCCTCACCTGTAAGACAAATGTCAGGAAGCTTAGGGCCCAACGGTCCCCGAAAATCATCCGGCCATCATCATCATCCTTATCATTATCACCATCATCCTTCAGCTGTGTGGAAAGTAACGGGAAGCTACCACACCTATAATTCCCTAGTAAAGCTGCAAAGCATAGCAAGAAAATGCTATGATTGCAGTGTGAAAGACGTGCCCTCGGACAGAATTAGGATATAGATATATATATATATAGATATATATAGATATATTAGTATGTCCACCGCTGTGGTCTCGAGGTTAGCGTGCTGCCTTGTCACGCAGCGGGCCCGGGTTCGATCCCCGCTCGGAACAGTTTTTCTGGGTGAGGTTTTTATCGGGGTTTTTCCTCACCTGTAAGACAAATGTCAGGAAAACTTTAAGGCCCAAACGGTCCCCGAAATCATATGGCCATCGCAATCATCATCATTAATATGCATCTTATCATCATCATCATCATCCTTCATCGGTGTGGAAAGCAACGGAAAGCTACCACACCTATAATTCCCTAGTAAAGTTGCAAAGCATAGCATGAAAATGCTATGATTGCAGTGAAGGACCTGTCCTCGGGCAGAATTACTATGGATGGATATACATAGTAGTAGGACTTTATTAAACTAAAAGTAAGATATATACAATATTATTTAGAAATATGGGTCGCACGGGCAGTAAGCCGTACGTGCTGTTGACAGTCCGTTACAATAAAGTAATATTTGGTAATAGTATAAAGAAAAACAAAGGGAAAACACAATAATATTACAATTACATAATAATATAACATTATTATAAGGATAACGGCTGACCAGACCTGTCACACCATCATAAAAGATTAAATAAACAAAACGTATGATATGACTATGTGTAAATAATTTGTTTATTTTTTGGCAGAGGAAAACCGGAAAGAGGATATAAGAAAAGAATTGAAAGTACAGCCTTTATTGGATAAAGTCACGAATTACAGACAGAAATGGATTGATCACATGGATGGAATGATTAAGGAGAGATATCCATTGTTAGCAAGAAATTATCAAGCAAGAGGAAGGCGTGATGTTGGAAGACCTAGAAGACGTTGGCTGATGCATTATGAAGTCGGAACGGGCAATTGCCTAATCCCTGGAGTGATGATGATGATGAAAACCGGAAAAAGTACTGAGAAAAATCTGCCATGGCCCCGAATATCCACCACGCACCCCACATGGAATGATCGAGACTTGAACTCGATACCCAGAAGTAAAATACAGGTGTTTAACCACTGAGCCAACCACTGTGACATTAGCATGAGATAAATGCTAATATATACATATGCCGCCAGAATCATACCAAATTGTTTAAGTATGGGCTATTTTTTAATTTTTTGATCAAGTTAGGAAAGCACACTTTGTATTTGCAGTTTGAACAAAGGTCCGCCTAACGGTATAATTAAGTTATAATAACAGACTGAGCATAAAGTAATTGCGAGATGCATTAAAGCAGACCGTACCTGCGAGATCGCTCCACTTTACATGTGTGTGTCCTTCATTACCATAATAACATTAATTTGTTGTGTCATTCACGCAGATTACAGCGCCATGCATCACAGTCAGGGTTGACATCATCATAGTCTGCTTCCTACTTCACAAGTTTAAAACATTTGTAGAGGCACATCATTTTTTTTAATTATCGTACTGTGTCTTATTTCATTCGTTTCTTTCTTATAATATTGAGAATTGTCCAACGCTGTGGCCTCGAGGTAGCGTGCTGCCTTGTCACGCAGAGGGCCCGAGTTAGATCCCCGCTCGGGAAAAGTTTCCTGGATGAGGTTTTTTTCGGGGTTTTTCCTCACCTGTAAGACAAATGTCAGGATACTTTAAGGCCCAAACGGTAGCCGAGCATCATCTGGCCATCATTATCAACAATATCATATTCACCTCATTAGATTAAGTCTAGGATTAAGGCCTCTCCTGGTGCATCTTTACCCATCGTCATCACTCATCACCCATCATATATCATTGGAGCAGCGTAACCCCGCCTTCCAGGCGCTCCAACCTCAGAAGTGAGTAACAATCCCCAATGCCAGGAGAGAATACCTGAAATGTCAAATGACAAGCAGGTGGCATTGAAAAAAAAATTGTAAATGGGTGACTTCACAGGGGATCCATGGTTTTATTCTCTTCCGAAGGATCAATGATGCATCATCATCATCTTAAGGCGCGACAACTTCAAAAATGAAAGTGTTGGCCTTCTCAACAATCCTCCTCCATGCCAATCTGTCTCTTGCCATATTCAAATTAGTCACTTTCAATTTATTTAGATCGTTCATTGGGTCATCCTCCCATCAGATCTTCGGTCTTCCAACTGCTCTGCCTCCTATAGAATCCTATAGCGTTGTGATGTACCAAGGTCGTGTCTAAAAATGTATTTGCCGTTTTTAACTGCAAGGCTTAAAATCCAGCGCAAAATGTATCATTTAAACTATAAGGAAGTAATACAACTCGCAAAATGGTAGACTGGATAACCCGCACTGTCTGTCGTCCGCGCCTCGTCCCGTCTTACTCCACTTTGCTCTTATTATTTTTTTTATTCTTTCCAGTTTTACCCTTTTGTTAAACATTGTTTTCCTTCTTGTTTTACTTTTTTGTTAACTTTCTCTTATTCTCACATATAGACACAAGAGCAAGACACACCCAGAACCAAGGTGGAGATTAAAATCCCCTACCCCGCCGGGAATCGAACCCGGGTCGCCGGAGTGGAAGGTAGGGACTCTACCGACTATGCCACAGCGAGGGACAAACTTTTTTCGTTTATACTGTTTTTCCTTTTTCTTTTACTTTTTTCTCTTTTAGTTTTACCTTTGTGTTAACTTTCTTTTATTCTAATATATAGACACAAGGACAAGACACACCCAGAACCAAGGTGAAGAATAAAATCCCCTACTCCGCCGGGAATCGAACCCGGGTCAGCGGAGTGGAAGGTAGGGACTCTACCGACTACGCCACGGCGACGGACAGATATTCAAGCCACGGAGTCGATCTGCTCCGTACAGTGGGTTACCAATGCTGGATTCTGGCTTCGATTCCTGTGCCTTGCAGTTAAAATGGGCAGATTTTTTTGACACGGCCTGGTACATCACAACGCTTCTCTGCAAGAAATTTCAAGACAGGTTTCGACATGCAATGGTTGACTTTTCCCTTGGCATGTTTTTTACACTTTTTAAAATGTAATGATCCCCGCCGGATTTTAACCCGCAAAAACTTGTATATAAAATTCCCTCAAAGTAAAAAAATAAGGAAGAATAAAACTTTATAAAATGAATATAGAAATATTGCTTGAAAGTAAAGGCCAATAGGATAAACACTAGTCCACTAATACCAACAAATATGTTCAGCTTGATGACAAAATGTATAAGTAGCCTACCTATCTAGACACCAAGACAATATTTTTCATTTCTCTTGCGTATGGTTTGTATTTGGACTGGCATTGAAAATATATTTTAGAATGTTATTTTTTAAGAGAGTGGAAATTATGGAGATTTGGTTCATTTAAACCATTCTATTACGAGATTCAAGTGGAGTCATATTTTTTAATAATACCATATGCTTTAAATGAGAGTCCACATATCTGCGCTCACGTCAATTTTAGGCCCTACTAATAAAAGCTGATCGTCATCATCATTATCATAATTGGCGTACAGTCCTTTTAGTTTGACCTTAGCCTCCCTCATTACAACCATCTATTCTCTTCGGTCAGTGGCCTTATTTATCCAATCCGTTATGCCAATCTTCGGTAGGTCCACCTGTACATCGTCCATCCATCATAACCTAGGCCTGCCAACTTTTCTCCTTCCATCCAGCTTAGCGTTTGATATCATCCTGGGCAAACGTGTCTCGATCATTCTGCAAATATGGTCCAACCATTCGATACGTCTAACTTTAATATATATATATATAGGCTATAAACTATATGGTATCTTTATATAGGTCATATATTTCCTGGTTAGTTCTTATTCTCCAGGTACCCTTATCCTTAATTAGACCATATATTTTCCTTAAGATCTTTCTCCCCCAGGTGGCACGTCTTGTAGCAGTTCTTTCTGATATGGTCCAGGATTCACTGCCATACTCTACAACAGGTTTAACAATTGTTTTATATATTCTTATTTTAATTTTCTTAGATATATATCTAGATGTCCACCGCTGTGGTCTCGAGGTAGCGTGCTGCCTTGTCACGCAGCGGGCCCGGTTTCGATCCCCGGTCGGGGCAGTTTTTCTGGGTGAGGTTTTTATCGGGGTTTTTCCTCACCTGTAAGAATAATGTCAGGAAAACTTTAAGGCCCAGACTGTCCCAGAAATCATATGGCCATCATCATCATCACCATCCTTCACCGGTGTGGAAAGCAACGGGAAGCTATCACACCTACAATTCCCTAGTAAATCTGCAAAGTATAGCATGAAAATGCTATGATTGCAGTGAAATACCTGCCCTCGGGTAGAATTACTATGGATGGATGGATATGTCTAGATTGTATAATTTTGTTCAGAGATCTTAAACATCGGTTACCTGCTGCTAGTTTTTCTTTTATTTCCTGGATACCATGGATCCTAGGTACTTAAAATTCTGTGCTTCTTCATATGTCGCTCCACTTAATATTCTGTTAGTTCCTCCAACATCAGAGTTTAAGTTTGTCAAATATTTAGTTTTTTCAGTATTGATTTCTAGTCCTGCTAGTACTGTCTGGTTTTCCATTTCAGTTAAAATATCATTTAAAGTGTTTAAATATCTTGACAAAATAACAATATCATCATCATATGCAAAGTATTGTCCAGATCTGTTAAATATTGAGCCACCAGGATTAATAGTAATATTCCTCATTACCTTTTCCAAGCCAATATTAAAAAGTATCGTTGACAGTGAGTCACCTTATCTAATCCCAGAAAAAACAGTACAATTTTCGTCGTAGTGGAGCGTTTTCAAAGAGATGGCAGAACGAGCAGTAATAATTGCCGATACAATTATCGCTAATTATAATAAAAAAAATCATATTGTTACTATTAATTTAAAAAATATTTCTCATTCCTAATATATTTTCTAGCATTTTAATTTACTACGATTGAATTTGATATCGCAGCAATAAATAAATGTTTGCTTTTATAATTATTATGTCAGCAGTTGTGTATTATTGCCAGAAGTTGTATATTAGTACCATATTGTACGTCTTGTTTCCTTTCGTTGTACTGCCCGTTGTTTCTATTCGTTGCACATTGTAATTATGGACACGAGCAATATTTATGAAGAAGGTTTATTTTTCACTTGTTCGCGTCAAATCCTGGCCAACCATATCGCAATCAAGTGAGTTCTGGGAACAACTGCATAAACTCAAGCAATTATTAATATTTTTAATGCAAGCTTGTTTATTCGTATTTTATATCGAAACTAGCGAACCAGGCCGAAGTCCTGCCCTAACGTTTAATTCTCGTGGCATGGCGAGACGATAAAAATATAAGTTACTTTTTTATCATAAAACTCACTAATAAGTTCGTAAGAAAACTCCTCACTGCTATCTGTTTTGGCTCAAGAAGCGTGCATTATGACGTCAGATTATTGTCGCGCAGAATATATCGGCAATTCAGATGACTACACATCTGACAAAAAGTCCCACAACCCTAACGCAGTGCCACCTACCGGGTCCAATTGTGAATCTGAACATCCTGTGACCCCCTCTAACATACATAAAAAATTTCATCAAAATCGGTCCAGCCGTTTAGGCAGTTTTTAATTTTGGATTTCAAGTAAACCTCCACTTCTAATTGTCGGATTTCGGTCATTTTTTGACAATACCTGATTCGGTTTATTTTAATGCGATATACTGAGTTTCGCTGCGAAACATAGAAAATAGTGACCACTAGAGCGATTTTTAAATTTTTACTTCAGATGACATCCTACACCTAATGGTTTTAGAGGGTCCAATTGTGAATCTAAACCATCTGGGAACTCAATCAGATATACACAACAAATTCCATAAAAATCGGTCCCGTCGTTTTAAGATAGTTTTAAGAAGTTCAATATTATGCAAGAGCCAGTTCACTGTGAGCATATTTTAAGGATTAATTCTTGTATATTCCCAGTTGTTTGAATGGATACGGTACGTGTTATTTATTAATTAAAAATAATTACATTCTACATGATCTGATATAAAATTATATATGTTGTTAATAAAAATTGATACGTGGATTTTCGAAACGAATAATATAAACCAGCTTCTTCTTCTTCTTCACTTCACGGGCTAGGCAAATTGCCTGTTCCGCCTCACAGTTGTTCTGTCCATCTTTTCATTGGCCTTCCTACATTCCTTGAACCTCTTGGCTTGTAGTTGAATGCTGCTCTTGGTAATCTTGATACATTCTTTCTTTCCACTGTGTAAACCATTTATCTCTATATTCTCTGAATTTCTCATCCAATGGATATATATTTAACTCTGTTCTTATATCTTCATTCCTTATCCGATTCAATCTTGTGCAGCCTTTTGTTCTTCTATGGAAGTTAATTTCTGCGCTTTGTATTCTACTTTGCAGTTTTTTGGTCATTACCCAAGTTTCACTCCCATAAAGTAATGCAGGAACTGCCAATGTTTTATAAAACTTCAATCTAGTATCTCTTCTTGTTTTATCTATAGTTCCGCATATCATTTGAAATTTCGACAGGTTTAATATGTATGTCTCATTCAGTTTTTTGTTTATAGTAAAATTACAACCCAAATAATTAAAATTTGTTACTTGTTCCTGAGGTTTGTTGTTTATTACGATTTTTGATCTTATATGATCGTTTCCCCAAAATGCCATTATTTTTGTTTTTTCTTTCGATATTTTGAAATTATATTCTTGGCATAACTGATTTAATTGATGTAAAGAGTACTGCAAATTATTTTCATTTTCTTGAATAATAACCACATCGTCAGCATACATTAATACGTTTAATATTTTAAAACGGTCCATTCTTATACCTATATTAACAATACTTTTCCAATTTTGGATGATGTCATTAATATATAGATTAAAAAGGGTAGGTGATAAACTACACCCTTGTCTTACACCTCTATTTATTAAAATAGCTTCGGTCTTTGATGTGCCTATATTTATTATAATTTGAGACTTTACATACAAACTTTTTATCACATAAATTAATTTTGCGGGGTAGCCATGTATTTCCATTATTTTCCATAACTTATATCTGTCAACACGATCAAATGCCTTCTCAAAATCAATAAAAGCAACATGCGTCTGTAGGTTATGTTCTCTTCTTTTTTCAAATATTTGCTGTAATATGAATAAATTATCTGTTGTTGATCGCCCCGTTCTAAAGCCATTTTGTTCTTCTTCAAGTATTGCTTCTGCGATTATTTTAAGTCTTTTATTTATAACTCTTGCATAGATTTTATCAATTGAATTAAGTAGGCTAATTCCTCTATAGTTCTTACATTCTCTTCTATCTCCTTTCTTAAATAACGATATGACTTCCGCTATATTCCAACTTTCTGGTATTCTGCAGTTTCTCCAACATTCATTAAACAAATGCAATATTCTCCAATGTAGAAATGTTCCACCATATTTTAGAAGCTCCATATTTATCTGATCAGGACCAGCTGCTTTTCTGTTTTTGGTTTCTTTTAAGGATTCTTGAAGATCATCAAATGTAATTATATCAGTTTGAAATTCTCCTGTTTTATTATCTGGATAAGATTCTTGTTTTTCTTCGTCTTCTTCTTTTTCTTCTTTACACCATAAATTGTATAGTGTTCTATCCATCTTTCTTTGTTAATAACATTTATCTTTGCAGTGTCCTTTTTTTATTTATTTAAAAGTTTTATAACTTTGTATGCAAAGTTTTGTCTGCCATGAATATCATTTTCTATTTCACTTATAAAATTATTCCAAGAATGTTGATGAGCTGTCCTAATAATTTGTTTTGCTATATTCCTTTTTTCCACATATTGTTGTCTTGATTCTTCTGTTTTTTGTTGAAGCCACTGTTTATATGAATTTTGTTTTTCTTTGATTGCCAGTTCTATTTCTTCATTCCAAATTCTTACTCCTTTTCTGCTTCTAATTTTTCTTTTTCTTTTTTTTTTCCTATACAGCAGCATTACTTACATTTTGATTGTGTCCTCGTAATTGAATTTACTTAACTCTCATACGTTGGTCTTGGTTATAATGTCGCATACTGATTCCGAAGTTTGTGGGTTCAAACCAGGGGAGGATTTCCAATAAATAAACTTGTCATTTCATTGCTTCTAGTATTTCATATCTTCTTCTTCTTCGTCAGGCTCTACGACTTCCAGTGGAATGTCTTGGCCTTCTCAACCAGTTTACGCCACTTCTTCCTATCTTGTGCAGTAGATTTCAAATCAAAAATCCCCATCTCTCTCAAATCCTCAATTACGTCATCCTCCCATCGATCCTTGGGTCTTCCCCTTGGTCTTGTTCCATGTGGCTTCCAATTCAAATATCATTCGGCAATCTTCCCTTTGGCATTCTTAGTGTATGTCCAAACCATTGTAATCTTTTGGATTTGATGAAACTAACTATATTTTCTTTATTATTCTTGAGGTATAATTCGTCATTCCTTCTCAACCTCCAATTTCCATTTTCCTTTACTGGACCTAGCACTCTTCTAAATATTTTCCTCTCAAACGTTAATAGTCTTAATTTATCTGCTTCTTCTAGTACCCAGGTTTCAGCTCCATAACATATGACTGGTCTTATTATTGCTGTATATAATTTTAATTTAACATTTTTTATATTAATTTGCTTTTGAATATATCGAAATTAGCAAAATATGCTTTATTCCCTTGCGATATTCTTGTTTTGGTATTTCATATCTATCAGATGGCAAATATACTTAATGTTTGACACATTTATCAGCATCAAATTATGTTTCTTCTATCAGAATATTCACCAATATTCATTAATAGCAACTGACTGATCCCATATTGTAAAGGAGATTCACTTACTGATTGTATAAAAGTAACATGTCACATGTGGTGATGGAGTAGTGGATGTGAAACTTTGCTTCTATAAATATCTATAGAGAGACAACCCGCGCACGTGTTAATATTCCAGACCCGGCTAGATTATCTTATTCCCATATTCTGACGCACTTCCCGTCACACAAAGGAAGGAAAAATCCTTAAACTTTTTTGTAGCATCTAATTTCTACTGCCTTTTGAATATGTGATTTTTATACAGACCGACATTGATACTCAACTATAAGTATATTTTACGGGATGAGGTTGTCAGCCTCACATCCAAGCCCCAACCTGGAACACCAGGATATCTCTCTTTGTCTGCACCCCCCCCCTTCTCGACATTTTTCGGGAAGGAAGGTCCTATTAGTAGCAATGCTACCAACACCATAGCTCTCAAAATCATGACCGCGAAAATATGGAGATATATTCGTTAGACTTCTGAAGCTGAGAGTAAAAAGATGATGAAAGAAGTGTGTAGGGCAATAGTTTTTTTTTATTCAGGATTGTTTGTTATTTACACAGATATCCTCAGCCAAAATACACAAATTTCTTTGCTTCCACACTTCCCGATCTTGTGTGTCTACTTCTGTCATATTTATCTTCTTCGTGTTGTCTTGAATTCCCTTTATCCATGTTGGCTTTGATCTACCACGTTTCCCTTTTCCAGGAGGTATCCATTTTAATACTTCTTTGTTTGTTTCTGTGTCCTTTCTTCTCATTATATGTTCATATGATCTTAGTTGAATTTCTTCAATCTCTTGTACAATATAGTATTACTTTTGATACCACAACACAGGACCTGTCTGTACTCTGAATCTTACACAATATCTATGGCTAGAGCATGGAACTCACTTCTCAGTCATGTCAGGGACTGTCAATCGCTATCATTATTTAAATCCAAATTAACTGATATCGTAAGTTCGACACAATGAAAACATTAACTAGGCCTACATAACAATTATATAGAGCATTCTATTAATAATCATGTAGGAAGCTACTTACTTTATTTTATATCATTTTAATTTTATTATATTCTATGTTAATGTTAGCATTAGCTAGTATTAGATCCATCATCATTGTATTTTGTTTAGTCTGTATTTTAATATCTTAAAATTGTAATATGTACGTAATTTTTGTATAATTTTACTATTCGCTGGTTGAGTGGAAGAGAAGGCCTTATGGCCTTAACTCTGCCAGCTAAAATAAATTATTATTATTATTTTTTTTTCTGTGTTCATAATTTCTCTTGTATTATTTTTTATTTTGTATAATTTTGATATTCTTGCCGATCTTCTTAAAAAGTCAATTTCTGTGACTAATAATTTATTTCTGTGTTTTTGCTTCAACGTCCATGTTTCCGCACCATATTATAATATACTTTTTACAATTGGGTAATAGTTAATTTCTTTTAAGTTTGTATCTTGTGTGTCAGGGTTAATTTTTTTTTAATTTGCACTATCACTGTTACACTAATGATATCGATTTATCAGCTAAGCCGAACAATGTAGTAGATAATGGAATGTATTGCCTTTTTTTCAGAATAAAGAAAATACATATGCATTTACATTGCGCACGGGCCTGCTTGGCCGTACGTGCATTATTTTTCCATGAATAAAAAATAAAACTAATAATATAAACAAATACCTACAAATATACCTGTATCAAAAAACAATAACAGGCTACATATAAGTAAAATCTATGTCTACACTAAATCACAATAATACATATCTACATTCATCCATATTCCGTACATTAATATTAAAAAAAATGCTAGAAAACAAATTAGAAAAAAAAACACACACACATACACCCACACACCCCCACACATATACACACCGCACGCTCATACCCCCCGCCCCCGTCACTGCAGGCATCAAATACACTATCAGACTATTCAACTTATCGGACCTACTTATTATATAACATAATTAAAGATCGAAAACAAAGACCATATTGAGATTCTTCTTATTGTTAATACATATATCCTTAATCTACAATTTTGTTATATCTCAATTTTCTTACTGTACGCAAAAATTTGCATGTTTTTTATTCACTCTCGATCCGTCCTAAAAGATCCCAACACGCCACTCTCCCTCGATCCGACCTGAGAAATCTCTCCGGCAGCATCTGCAATCTAAGTTGTTCTGTCTCTCTACAGAATGCTATAATATGCTGCCAGTTTTCATGGTCATCGCATAGTGAAGCCGAACAATGTACACACAAGGGTGGTTTCTTTTTTGGATGGCCACTATAGGCCCACAATATTTTGGGGACTTCGCACATTATTCGCGAAAGCACATTGCACAACACTTAAAAAAGACTGTCACAATCACTACTGTTCCTTTGTTCTATGCTGAGGCTGCTTGCCGGTGTTCTCTAAGAGGTCCGGTTCACATGATGTTGCTTCAACAAGAGCTGGCTGTAGAATGAATCAATCTGTGTCAGGGTTGTTTTTTTTTAAAATATAATCTCGAATTACTTGGAGCTATTAAATCTAATTAATTTATTGTTTTAAAAACGTTAATAATATTTTGTTGGTGGTGCTGAGGAGCTAAGCCTAGATACAAAGAGCCGTAATGTTAAAGAAGACGAACAAGAATATTGTTATATCTGCAAGATTATAAAGAAATGATTATTTAGACAGACTATTTAGCTCATGCCCCAAATGGGAGTTCATGACCAATCACGTTTCAATGAATTTTGTTTTACAACCAATGGCAGTTGTGATTCACCTAGCTATTTATCGAATTTTGTTTACCAAAATAAAGAAAGTTCCTCATTTTTAATATTCCGAACAGGTCAAAGCATTATTTTACGGTGACTGACTCTCCAACAAATACAATGAATATAGCAAATAATGAACAGATTCCTTCGAACTACACATTTGATAATTCTGTGTTCAATAATTGTGCTTTTAAATAATGATTTTACTGAGTTGTTCCTAAAAAAATAATTAATAACCTATACATTTGATAATTGTGTGTTCAATAATTGTGCTTTTAAATAATGATTTTACTGAGTTGTTCCTAAAAAAATAATTAATAACCTATAATGTTGGTTTAATAATATACAGTTTGATGTGTTTATTTTTTCTCCACTAGGGTGCGTTCTTAAAATATTGCAATCTTAGTGGGTTATCGTTCATTACGATCCTAATATTGGCAATAAATAATATAATCAAGTTGCAGTGAATAAACATAACCATACATTTCTGATTTGTTTTCAAACATCGCCGTTTACATTAAATATATAAATATTTTAAAATATTGGTAACTATATTTAAATATCGTAGTGTTTTTTTTAGTAAACAGCTTAATTGTATTCGTAAATAGTCCTAACAAATGTCACTCTTAATTTTCAAATCCTCTAGATAAATTGGAAATCACTCATGGCATTACTTATGATAATTTTACAAAAATAGATATTTAGTAACCCTGGAGTGTTCGAATAGTGTCCAATGCCATCCGGCTATCTTATGACATTTCTGGTATTCTCTTCTGGTAGCGGAATTGTAATTCACTTCTGAAGTTGAGGCATCCGGAAGACGGAATTACGTTACCCTGGTAATATGATGAGTAATACAATAAATCATGATAAAGTACTAGAAGAGATTTTTTAAACCTGAAATTAATCTAAAGTCCATATCAAGGTCGATCAAAAGAATCATTCCCTTCAATGAAAAATCCTTGTAAACTGAGCGGCAATCAAACCCGTGACTTCATAACTGTAGTCAGACGTTCTGACAAGACCATGAGGCTGATAAAGTGAACTAACTGACCAATTTCGTAACGACAGCAGATAAACGTTTTTAAATATTTTTAAACGTTTGTTTAAATGCAGGTATTATAAATACTTATCTCTGAAGTTCACTGGACACTAACGGAAGTATTCGTCCTATACGTGTTGTATCTGCTGTAAAGGGGAGGGAATGTTGGCTCCTCTCCAGTGAAATTATCGACTGTCGGAACCTTTCTATGACGTGTGTCACACCCTACATTTACAAGAATTATTTGTTCTGTGTTTCCTGTAGGTATGTAACCTGGTGCCATCGCTTGTTTCATTTAACAGTTATGTAGGCCTATATGTATTCGTGTGTATTTATGCCAAAACTGCGTAATGTTTGTCTGAAACAGAACACTTTATTTATAATAATAATAATAATAATAATAATAATAATAATAATAATAATATATGTAGACTTCAAAAAAGCATATGATTCAATTAAGAGGGAGAAGTTATATAGTATCCTGCTGGAGTTTGGAATTCCTAAAAAGTTAGTTAGACTTATACGAATGTGTCTGAATGGCACAAAGAGTAGGGTGCGTGTAGCAAACAGTTTTCGGACACTTTTGAAATCCAGAATGGGTTGAAGCAAGGAGATGCACTATCCCCTCTACTATTTAATTTTGTACTAGAGCATGCAATTAAATCTTTAGAGAATGAGGAAGGCTTACAACTGAATGGTATTAATAAGCTGTTAGTTTATGCTGATGATGTAGTATTATTGGCCGATAGCGAGGAGATACTAAAGGACAAACGCACACACTATTGAGTAACATTAAAAATTAGGACTGGAAGTAAATATCAATAAAACTAAATATATGGTCACATGTAGGAATTCATTACATAATGGAAATGGACAGCTAATGACAAATGAGGAAAATTTTGAGGAAGTGGCTGAATTCAAATACCTGGGAACAATAATCACAAATAGGAATGAGATGCAAAAAGAAATTAAACATAGGCTCAATTCTGGAAATGCGTGCTACTATGCATTGCAGAGACTCTTGATATCCCAACTCCTTTCAAAAAACGTTAAACTGAAAATATATAAAACTATTATTCTACCAGTTATATTATATGGGTGCGAAACATGGACTCTTACTTTAAGGGAGGAAAGGAGATTACAAGTATTTGAGAATAAAATACTTAGGAAAATTTTTGGACCAAAGAGAGATGAACAGACAGGTGAATGGAGAATATTACATAACAATGAACTACATGGTCTTTATAGGAAGCCAGATATAATAAGAACAGTTAAGTCTCGTAGACTACGATGGGCAGGACAAGTTGCACGTATGGGGAATGAAAGACTTGCATGGAAGCTTCTTGTAGGAAAGCCAGAGGGAAAACGCCCAGTTGGTAGACC